>JARFJB010002317.1:382500-440000 GCA_036346205.1 Vesta saturnalis | reverse complement strand
TTAAGGGCTGTTTAAATCAACATTTTCCAGAGAGGTAGATAAAGAGGACGCGGGGTGCATGATAAAACGAATTCGCAACGTGTTTGACTCGATTACACCGGTAATGCTATGAAAAGTTAAATAGCCTTTTACGAAACGTGTTGAAAAGTGGGAGATGTTTTGAACTACTGTTATGATACCTAGATGTTAAATTTATGGTATGGTATAGTATGGTTCATTTAAACGATCTTTCAATTATCAAATAGTTAACCCTTACAACAAAATACCATTTGAATTTAAAGTTCTGTCGGAAAGAATTTTAGAAAAAAACAAAATACGCTTTCTTAATAATAATATTATTAATGTATGTGATCAGCCTCGTGTGAGATTATTTTGAGGCAGTTTTGTATTCTGTATAGAACGTATTTTGGATGATAAATGAACGTGAGTTTGCATAAGAGAATTTTTTTTTGTGCGTACAGAATGTAAGTTAATGTAAATGCTACGCCACAGATATTATAGTAAAGCATTGTGTATCATGTAAAAGAGCATTTAAATGTTGTATGAAGATTTTTAGGGTGAAAGTACTAACCTGATTGAGAAATAACGTTTTGGTAAAAACTCGATTGCCACTGTCTGCGGTAGAATGCGTTATTAAAATTATTGTAAATGTATGAATGAGTGAATTTATGATGTGTTGAAGTATTAAAGTGTAGAAAAGGTTATGTAGGTATAGTTCTGCTTGTATAAATGTCGTAACGTTGCGTAATAGAAAAATTGGATGCATGCTAAAGGACAAATGGTGTTAGAATTTGCTAACCTGTACGGAAGGAAAAATCGCGGGTAGGTAAAACTTTCATAAAAAGTTTAATGTAGATCTGGACAGCATATGAATTCGAATGTGAAATAGGGTTTTTTCGAAGAGTTGTGGGGAGGTTTGTGAATAAATTCAAGCTGACTGCGTTTTTCTCGTTCCAGCCGCCTTTTTTCCTTTTTAGGTTTCCAGTCGGCCAAGATGTGCAGTGGAAGGCTCTTTTGGGATGGGCTGATTTTGATTTATGGCGAAAAATATGATGACGTTAGGCAAAATAGATGACCGCAGGTATATAAGGGAGATACTGTTAGGGTACACGAAGAGATACGCTCGACAAGGAGTTATACTTAAGGGGCGATCGCGCGCGAGTATTTTGTGGCGTCTTAAGAACGGTCTGTGCTGGTTTTTATTTGTTAATAATTAGTGTCACAGTGCATGTTAGTTGACTGCAAAAACCGATTTTGGGGATGAGATATTAAAAACATATACAAATGAAAAGATTTATATGTGAATTGAAAAAAATTTAAGTGTTGAATCAAATCAGCAAGCATCGAATTAAAAGTGTTCCAAAAAGAAACCTCAAGTAATCTTTTAAGTAACAAAATAATGGTGTTTGTTATGTTAAACGGTAGTGGACATGAGTGTCATTGATTTCAGTACATGTGCGATTGTCAACAGCACTAATTCGATTGTATAAGGAGATTGAAGTACTTTGATGTTCAGGTATAAGTAAATACATTCTGTGGCAAACATTTATTTTGAACGGCATATAGCACATCCAACTGCCCAATTCTCTTACACGCGTATGGCATAACCAAACTCGGACTTTTAAGTTAACTAGTGGCGCGACGGACGAATTAAGTGATCAAATGTGACCGTTTGTCAGTGACCAATGTGGATACATATAAGCATTAACACACTGACAAAGGACTGAAAAATTTACTGTAAGAATAATTTTAGATCTTTGAATACTAGCAGTTTGATTATCCTTAGAGATGTTATTGTTTATATGGTTAATTTCATTCAAGTATTAATGATAATCATTGTATATTAATTGGTTTTATATGTTTAGATTATAAGTTTTAGGGATTTTAATTTATAAGAATTAATTTTTTGTACGTGATGCTTCTCGAAAGCACTCTGTAAGTACTTTTTAAAGGTTGGTAACACAGATTCATTACTTAAATAATTTTTTTGTTTATTTGTTTACATTGTGATTCCTTAGTCGAAAGTAATCCTTTGATATTTGGCTTAATGACTGATCTGAGAATTGTTTTTTTTGAGTCAGATCGATTCCAAAATGTACTTATCTTGCTTTCATTAACAGTTATTAAATACATAATACTGATGACAAGATATGAAGATATATATATATATATATATATATATATATATATATATATATATATATATACAGGGTGTCCAGTTTAAGATGAAATGAATGGGGATATTGGAAACCGTTAGAGATACGAAGATGGAGAAAAAGTTGCGTCATTATATGCCCAAGAAGTAACCATGGTTACATGTCAAAAAATCCCTTCCATTTACTAGACACAGGGTGATAACTGAAAATATGCGTTTTCTAAAAATCGCTATATCTTGTTTCTTGCAAGAGATACATCCACGATTTTTTTCAGGATGGGGTAACAGGTAGCGAGGATTTCAAAATGATTTTGAAAAAATCTAGGCCTACTAGATTTTGAGATAATGCACGCAACTTTCGATTTTCTTATGGACGCCATATTGGATTTTTGCATTTTGAATTCTTCATAAAAATGCTTTTCAACCATATATCATATGTTTATAATCTGCCAATGAGAAAGTGTCAAATTACACAATTAAATTTATATCAAAGCAACCTTGACATATTATGTATTTTAATTAAATGAAAATTAATCTACAAATTAAACTAACTATTGAGAACAATATTATTGATTATTAACATAAATCATAATAATAAAAGTGACAAAAAACAACAAAAAATAAAATTTAATATTATACTGAATTTTACTATTAATTAATCAAATGCTCGAATAAACCTTCATTCTCCTGCAAACACCATCTGCATCGAGTTAGCACTGCATCACAAGAGTTCCTTATCATCTCGCATTTTTGAATTCTTCATAAAAAATGCTTTTCAACCATATATCAGAGTATTATAATCTGCCAATGAGAAAGTGTCAAATTACACAATTAAATTTATATCAAACTAGGCCTTTGCCAATCAACCATCTATTCAATTATTGCAAGATTAATTTGACACTTTCTCATTGGCAGATTATAAACATATAATATATGGTTGAAAAGCATTTTATAAGAAATCAAATGCAAAAATATGGCGTCCATAAGAAAATCGAAAGTTGCGTGCATTATCTCAAAATCTAGTAGGCTAGATTTTTTCAAAATCATTTTGAAATCCTCGCTACCTGTTACCCCATCCTGCAAAAATCGTGGATGTATCTCTTGCAAGAAACAAGATATAGCGATTTTAGAAAACCATATTTTCAGTTATCACCCTGTGTCTAGTAAATGGAAGATAGTTTTTGTGTAACCATGGTTACTTCTTGGGCATATAATGACGCAACTTTTCTCCATTTAACCATCTTCGTATCTCTAACGGTTTCCAATATCCCCATGCATTTCATCTTAAACTGGACACCCTGTATATATATATATATATATATATATATATATATATATACATGTATACGCGGGTCAATTATAAAGTATCCAGATAACATTTTATTACTTTGATTTTCCGGATATACAGGGTGTGATCAATAAGTTTACGACGACTCGTATACTTCAAAAGCTTATTAAGCTTTGGATAAATTTATTAATAGGGGTAATTGAACTTAAAGATTTTCAAAATTGTATTCACGTGCATGAAGTTCTTTGAGGCGAGGTCTAACGCACTCTGTGAAAGTCCAAGTGTGACTGAACTTGAGTTGTGTATGATTGTATTGAGTAGGTTACAATTCTATCTTCCAAAATAAAGTAGGATTAACCTAACACCTTAAATTAAAAATGTAAGACTAAAATTCTTCCGAATTAAGTGTTGTTATTTGTTGATTTATGGTAACTGAACACCACCCATTTCTACTGAAGTGGGCTTGACAATCCGCTTACCTCGGTAGTCCTGTACGATGCGACGCCTAGTGCAGTTTGATCATATAACAGTCGTTTGCTAGAGGTGGAACTCCTTTAGTACGACAAAATTCTAATGACGGATGGTGCTTATAACCTTTAGTAGTTGATGAGCATAAGGATGTCTGACATTTTCGTTTTTGTCGAGATCTCGGCCCACAAATAAAATTAAAAAATATAATTAATGGATGTGAACAATAACTCTTTTAAGGTATATCTACAGTTTTATGATTGTTAGTTTAGTTATATTAACCATAATTAATATTTAAATATTATAAGTGGGTTAGGTTAGTTGTTTCCACATCTGAACCTCTTTACTCCAATGTAACAGAAAAAATTATTGTCTTGAATAAATGTATATTATTATTATTATTATTATTATTATTATTATTATTATTATTATTATTATTCGTGTGACGCTTGTAGAGTGCGGACGTGTTTGTACACGCTCCTGAAGTAATTCTTTAAACAAGAGTAAATTGTAGTATAAATTAAAGGTGTTTAAAAACGTGCAGTACTTATCTGTGTAAAGAGATATTAAAAATGATTTGCGATAATTGTGAAGAGGTTATCAATGAAAACGAGATAAAGTGCTTAGGTTGTGACGGAAATTACCATTTCGCATGTTCCATTTCGGAAAAGACATATCGCGCAAAATCAAGAACTTCGAAAGAATCTTGGCGATGTGAGAAATGCCGCCAGAAAAAAAATACAGTTTCTGACAAAGACGCTACTATGGAACGCGAAACTGGCAAGAATTTAAATAGCGAGTTAGTAGAATCCGAAGACGAGGTAAGTCCATCTGTAAAACCATTTTACGATAAAATTATTGCGATGATGCAGGTAACGACTGAACAATTTGAAGATATTAAAAATGTGGTACAGGGAAGCAAGGAAGAAAATAAATTATTAAGAGAGGAAATCAGAATATTAAGGCAAACGCTTGAAAATAAAGACCGGCAAATTGAAGACTTAAAATTACGTGTAAACAAGCTGGAACAATTTCAAAAAAGAAAATACATTGAGATACATGGAATTGATAAAACTGACATTTCTGCTACCGATAAGTATGAAAAAATTTCTAATATGATTGGATGTGCAGAAATTGAAGTAAAACATGCAAAGCAAATCTCATTACCTAAATCAGAGATGTTAATAGTACGATTGAAGCATGAATCGGATACGCACAAGGTAATTAAAAGTGGAAAAGATTGGTGGCGAAAGTTAAATGAAGATGAAAAAAAATTAAACCAAAAGTTATTTTTTAATGAGTCGTTGACTGTAAACCAAAGGCATCTGTTACGTGAAAGAAAAAAGGAAGGCGTTACCATACAAATACAAATTTGTTTGGGTTAGAAGTGGTAAAATTTTAGTGAAAAAAGAGGAAAATGGACAAACATTTATGATTTCGTCGTTTAGTGACATTGATAAGCATATAAACTAAGATAAAGTAGTTTAATATGATTAAAGGTATATTGAATTAAAGTATTGCAACAATCTCAATAGATTAGCATTTATGAATAGGATTTTATTTCAATACGATTTCTTTTATAAAATTCAATGAAATTTATGTTTATATAGTGTCATTTCATTTATAATATTGAATTAGATTTATGGTTTGAAGAATAACTTTTACTTTCTTAATAGTATACTACGTATATATTTGGTTACAATTACAGGAAAATGTTTGTTATTAAAGATCCATCATAGATTATATTAGAAACTGTAATGAGTTTAAGGATTGAGTAGTAAGCATTAATGCAAATACTATTAAAGAACATTTTCTTTTTTTTTATTTAAATTAAATACCATTATAAAGAACTATCTATTTTAAATTAAATTAATCTAATTTCTTAATAATTTACTCAAGTTATATAAAGATGAATAATAAACTATGTTAATACAAATTTATATCACTTACACTTTGTCTCTGTTGTGTCTATTAATTATTTAAGTAAAATACTGGCAAATTAAGAACAAACCTAGACATTCAACATAGCAATAATTTAATAAAATATATTGCATTATTTATATTAAGATATGTTACCGGTTTATGTGAGATGCTATTATTATACAAAACAGGAAACCTGGAAAGTTAAGTTAGTAGATTTACAAAAAAAAAAGGAAGATTATTGTTATAGTGTAGATTTCAATTAAGCTCTGTTGTAAATCTTTAATCCTCAATTAAACTAAACATAACAAGGTTATATCGAAATGGATTTTTCTTATTTATTTATTGTTTCATCTTAGATTAATAAAAAAGAAACGTTCGCATTATAAAGCGTTTAAGCTGTGTTCATAGGTATATAATTGATTTATGTATATATACTTAAGTTAGAATAAGGATGGGAACTGGCTGTTAAGTTATAGTAACTTAGCTGGACCCTTAACTGCTGTACATATTTTGAAAAATAAATCATTCATTCATTCATTATTATTATTATTATTATTATTATTATTATTATTATTATTATTATTATTTTATTTATTTATTTATTTATGCTACGGTCATATGGCATTTTGTACGTTTTCTTGCTATTTTTCTTTATTCCTGTATTCTGTTATATAGGTTAATCTGTTCAAGGAATTCAATTACTTTTGAAACGTTCTCTTTACTATCTTTCAGTATATCAGCTAGCCTGTCCGTAAAACCTAATTGGTCCCTAACCTGTTTATATAACGCACAATGTATAAATATGTGTTCAATTGTTACTGCTACGTTACATATTCAGCAAACAGCTTTACCAGTCCTGCCAGGTAAGTAGGAGTGTGTTATGTTGGTGTGCCCTACTCTTATTCTGGTAATTATCACTTCTTCTTTTCTGGGTAGATAGTATTTAGTCTTCCGCAGTGTTGTGTACTTTTTAAATTGATGTAGTTTAGTATCTAACCGGTTCCATGTAGTGTTCCACTGTTGCATATTGTTACTTTTGATGTAATTTCGTTTTGTGTTAAACGTATATTATCAATGACAATTTTATTTGTTGCCTCTTTTGCTGTATCATGGGTGTTAACACTTCCATGTATTCCGATGTGCCCTTGTATCCAAATAAATAATATGTGTTTGTCACAACTAGTCAAAGTGTCTAGTTGTGTATAGATGTAGTTTATCAGAGGATCCTTCTTTCCATTTTGTATAGTTTGAAGGGAATTTATAGAATCACTACATATTATAAAGTTGGTCTCGTTGAGTTTTTCACATAAAAGTAGGGCTTCCAGATAGCCGTGTACACGCTTGTTTTATTATGGTGCGACCAACTATAAGAGTTTTGTTCTACAAAGATAGCACTTCCTGCTCCTGAAGACGTTTTTCATCCGTCCGTAAAAATTGGTAAGTGTTCCTTGTACTTGGATAATAGATTTCGAAACTGCATCCGATACAACGCGGGTAAAGTGTTGACTTTTTTATTAGTTCTGTTATTAATGCTATTTCAGGTATTCTCCTTGGTGGAAATTCTTCGTGTGTTTTTTTCATTATTGGTGGCATATTAATTTCCATAGTGTCTAAGACTTCCTTTATTTTGACTATTTAGGGTTTGTTGTAAGTTGACCTTAACCTAAAGTCTGCTATAGTCTCATTGTTTTCCCATATTGAGTAGTTTAGGTGTTTCGGTCGTAATATTTACCCAGTAGTTACAGAATTTCATTTGTCTCCGTATACTTAAAGATGGAATTCCGGCGTCGACCAAAACTGACATCAGCGGGATCGTCAGAAATGTACCTGATTCCACTTGTGTGTACTGTATCTAAGAGTATGAGTTTGGAAGGTGTGGCCGATGAATATACCACAGAAGCATAATCTATTACCGATAATACAAATGCTTTGTATAATTGGATAAGCACTGGTCTCTGTGACGCCTAGTAGCGTTATATCTTCTACTGTTGGCAGTGGTGCTCCATTTAGATACAATTTAGGTTCTCAGTGTTCTTAACCTGCAAAAATGTATTACAGAGATTTTGATTTCAGATAATCTCACACCTTTATTTGTGGCGTACATTGTAATGGCATCAATCGCTGCCTGGAGTTCTTTCTCTACATTTTCTATAGCACTGTCTTCATCTACATATATGCACTTATTTTTTGGTGGTTGAATTACGTACAACGTTTGATTAATTCCGATTAGGAATAGAGTGCAGCTGACGACTGATCCCTCTGGTGTACCATTATTTTGGACATGTAATTAGATATTGAAGTTCCCACTCGCACCACAAAGCTACAAAATGATAAAAAGCTTTTAATAATCTGAGGAAGGTTACCTTTAAAGTTCCATTCCTCCATTTGTTTAATTATGCTGTGCCTCCACATTAGTTCATATTGTTTATGAAGGTCAGAGCTGATAGCTACATATAACTTCTTCTTATGAAGCTATGTAGGATGTGATTATCTAGATACAACAGTTCATCTGTTGTGCTGTGAAATTTGCGAAACCTTGTTTAGTAAGTCGATATGAGTTGTTTGGATTCCAATGACGACATTAACCTACGGTTTATCATTTTCTCAAAGATATTGCTTAGACAACATGTAAGAGAGATTGGTCTATAATTTACTGCTTCGGCGTTGTCTGTTCCGGGTTTAGCTATGGGAATTATGATCGAATGTTGCATTGTGCGGAGTAGGTGCCTTGCGCATGTATGTCATTGTAAATCCCTAATAGCTCTTCTCTTTTGCTTGCAGGCAAATTTATCAGCATCGTATACACAACTTTATCTGGACCAGGAGAGGTATTTTTGTGTTTGGTAGTCAAAGGGTTGTTGTAGTCTAGCTTCATATTAGTTGTGAAGCTTTCCTACTCTTGGTTTATTTTTAGGAAAGGCTGACTATAACTTTCGGAGCTGATATTTTCCTCAAACTGGCAAGTCATTGCTTCTGGAATATCAGCGTCTTCTGTCAATCTCATATCGTTCGCTATTAGTAGTGGCGAAATAGCTTTACTTCGTTTATATACATTAATATGTTTCAGGTACTGAAATGTGGTGAGAATTTCATTCCTTTTACTGAGCTTTTCTGCCATGTTCTGTTTCAGATTATGTTCCGTTCTCATCGCTGCATACTTTGGACACTCACACACAATATACCGTACTGACAAAGAGGCGGTGCAACTTTATCATCCGTTGTCTGGGCGCCATCACAGATGGCTTAATTTCTCTCAGCGAACTGTTTGTTTCATACCATTGTCTTTGCCATTCATCCATCACTTTGAGTTTTACAGCAAATAACGTCAGTTTTTTTGTTGTAGTATATCCTGCTAGTCACAGTTTGCAGCTGTCCGTGCAGCTTTATCAGTTTATGCATTGCCTATAATTCCAATGTAGCTGGGGATCATGGCAAGTACTTATCCACATATTTAAGTAGTGATAGGATCCACTGTGTAATAGGGTTTATTACATATATTTGTCGTAGGCTTTCTAGAACACTCAATGAATCGGAGGAGGCAATAAAGTAGGTCTTTTCGCCCGTATTTATTGCGCGGTACAGAAGCGCTTGCTATAAAGCGTACTGCTCAGCGTAATATGTAGATGCACTGATAACAAGTGTCCATGAAAGGCAATCTTCTGCTGCTACAATGACAACCTACATAATTTTTCGTTTTGGATCCATCTGTATAAATAACTTGTCCAGGGAGGACTTCGCTTTGGATCTCGGCAAAGACTTGGCGATAAGGCGCAGGTGGGTGACCATTCCTTGCCAAGTGCATTTAACTGAACTATTTTGATTTGTGGAATTATCCACGGCGAGATTTCATGTGGACCTTCCGGTATGATTTCTGCCATATAAATGGCATTTCTCTCGAAGTACTCACAAAATCTTATACCAGAAAGCCAAGTTATCGTAGGTTTGTTCTGGTACTGGTTTTCATTTCGAAAAAGAATTGAAATATTTTGGTGCGCAGGGTGGGTCCTAACTGCATGTAGGTAGCAGCAAGCTTTTTTCTACGAATATCTAGGGGTTCTAGCTCAGTCCCACAGATTTGGATTTGACTAGTTGGAAATGCTCCAACAATACAATACCGGATACTTGTATTATGGATTCGATCTATTGTTAGCAGCAGACTTTTGCGTGCAGAGGTGAATACTATACAGCCATAGTCGATTCGAGGGGGTACAAGTGAGCGATAGATACGCATTATGCTTATGGTATATGCTCCCCATGTGGTATGGGCCAAGACTTTTATTAAGTTCAAACGCTTTCGGCATTCTCTTTGTAGGGATAGGATGTGCTCTCGCCAGTAAGATTCCGATCGAATATAATTCCCAAAAATTTTATAGAGTCAACGCATCTTATACCGAATTTTTTAGGTGCAACGATGGATCATAGTGTGGAGTTTTGAGGCGCCAAAAGTCGACACAATGGGTTTTCTGTTCAGAGAAATGAAACCCTATGCAGTCTCCATTTTGTACAATTACATCGATTGCCCTGCAGCTTACGTACAATTTCCCCGAGCGTTGTACCGGGGCATATCACAATGAGATCATTTACGTACAGACATTTAATTGCCGTTTAATCCGTCGAGCCTTGTAGCACTCCATTTTCTAGTACAAACTCGTAGTCGGAAACTACAATTGTTTAAAAATGACCTTATAAATAGTAGAATCTTTCATATAAGCTCACATCTAGAGAGCCTTTGCAATATTCCTTACCTCCAAGTCATATCATATGCAACTTGAATACAAATTATAATTATTATTCATTTATTCATTATTATTTTATAAAGAACGATTCTACTACAACAATAAGAATAAAAATAATAATAATGTAGAGAATGAGAAAATATTCTTAAAAGTTACATTCATGAGACGTTATTATTTAAAAATTACAACGTTTACCTTTTTGACTTAATTATAGAAAGACTATAAAACTTAAGCCTGCAGGTATCATTGGAAAGCTCTTGAAAAGCACTGTCCAACCACTGTATAATATACAGAGTGTTCTATTAAAAATTTTTGAGAAAAATAACATTCCTCATAATGTTATCACCCTGTATAGTATAAAGAAACGTGACTAAAGTATTGGGGTAAAGTTATACTTGAGGACTGTGGAATTATACTCCTATAAAAAAAAGCACAAAACACTAACGTGTAGATGGAGCTGGTGCCTTGAACTTGACCCTGTTTGGACATTCAACGTCCACCATTATTTCGAAAACCACTGAAATTAGGTATAGAGAACGCTACACATCACGTTAAAATTAATCATATAACCCAAAAATGTAAAAATATGCAGGATGTGTCATTTAAAAAACGTAAGTTTGTGTTGCCATGCTTTTGTAAAACACCCTGCTTCAATATAAATAATTTTAAAATGTACATCTGATACTTCCCCACAACGTTTGCATCTAATTTTTTTTTATCTAGTCAAATAAAGCAGTTACCTTCCATGCCACTAATTGGCCACCCTGTATATTATATATTGTGTTATAAACTATGCGGTGGTGCTCCTCTTGATACACATATGTTCATATTATACGCAGACATATTCTACCTTAAAAACCAGAACTACATTTCTTGAATAACGTAAAGTAATACTATTCAATAAATTACTGGCAAATGTATGTTGACTTAACAAATTTCGCAACTTTGCTAAATATTTTTCAGGTTTTTTATATATACACCAAAATTTAGTATTTTAAATAGAAATTAAGTAATAATAATTCAAAACACTAGCGTAGTGTTTAAATTATAATAGTCTTTTTTGTTTATTTTTTTGTGTTTTCCATCTACCGTCCAATACTGATTACAACGATTCTTAATTACAAACGCGGGTTTGTGTATGTCAAGAGAGCTGACATTTCGAGGTAAACTAGAGAGAGAATATTGCAATTGCTTTTAATTTAAAATTTCTAACTACAATATATTTTAGATTTTTCATGTATATTCGGAAAATAGCGTTGTGGTTAAATTATGAACTTTACAATACGTGTTAATAGAGTAAATGTATATAAATTAAATATAATGGCTTTAAAAGGTGTTATTAAACATACATCATAACGACATGCGTGAAAATTAAATAAAAAAAAGAGTGTATCGAAAGTGTTCTTCACCACATCACTACAATTTACAAGGGAAATTATACATGGATTTTAATTCTTTTTCTTTTTTTTTGACAAAATGTGATATAAAGTTCAAACAAGTTTGTATTGGCTTATAAAACGGTAGTTTTGTAAATGTAAATTATCTTGTAGACATTGCAAGTATAACCATAAATTAATTAATAAATCATAAAATGTGAGATATGCATTTGCATATGAAATAATTATAGGAACTCCATACTTGGAACAACAATCGACAAACAAAATACATCCACGTACCGCACAAAATTAAAAAACACCGAACGCGTTTCGATAGCTACGCTATCATCATCCGCGGTCGACCCCATTTTTTCAATACTCAGTCTATGTTTATATTGTAGATAATTTACAATACTTTTAAAATCCGAATAATGTTGAAAACAATAAATTTTCAGATTCTGCGGTACATAAACATTCCTATTCAGTTATGTATGTTAATTACAGAAGTTTTATAAAGGATTAACTTTTGAATGATTTAATCAAGACTCTCCGTTGATTAATTCTTAGTTTTTTACTGCAGTTCACTATTTTATCTCAAATAACAGGTTTATATTTTTAATTAATGACAAAGCACAGCATGATATTTTGCAAAGTTTAATAAAAGAAGAAGCTTCATAGTAGTAGAAACTCGCTGTGTTAAATAGATTACTGAAAGGCAATGAATAAAGGATTTCACAAATGTGCAATTTTTTCTGTGTTCTTATTCTTATATACAATTTATCTAAGTATTTCAACTATCCTTTATTAAACCATTCAATCTTTAAACGTCTTATAACAAATTATGGTTGATTATTTTCAACACATGTAACAGACGATTCAACGATAAGTCGATTTAGCATTTATATGTTGTATTTGAGAATTGCATTTGCCATATGATAACATATTGAAAATGCATATCACTTGATTTTTACGTTAGTCAACATTACTGAAAGGTCAATTCTATTCATTGCATTTCCTTTAACAAACAGATGAGAACAGATGTATTTTATTAAATACAGACATAAAAAGTTCACCTCGAGTGGGATGTGAACCTACGACATGTACTTTTCTAGAGTACCGCTCTAACTAACGGAGCTATCGATGCAAATTTTGTCTTCATGTATGTAGAACTGGTGTAATTTCTAAATATAATGAGTCAAATTACTTATGTTAATCGAATGTGAGCCTTCAATATCGCAAAGATTCACACATACCAAAGCAACTTGACTAATATTAAATTATAACAAGTTTTGTAATTAATTAATATTAGTAATGATTTTTAATTACATATTGTTACAGCCCAAATGCTCATTAGAGCATCAATCCCGTATAAGCAATTGGTGCGCACGGCATAGTTCAGCGGTGTGGGCGGGGTTTTTACTTAATGCTGCAAAAGGGCACTCGTCATAACTCCAAAAGAGTCAAAATCGGGGGAAATGTAAAGAAAGGCGTCACCTGTTCGATACATTTATAGCGGAAAAACGTCATGAACTAGATCTTAATAATGATCTAACAGAAAACCATCATATGTACCGAAAAATAAAAAAATCCCCTCCCCGAAAATTTTTCTCCAAAGTATTTTCGCAAAGTTCATCCAAAGCCCAATGTAATCCAAAGTGTTATACAGGGGAGGGGGGGCAATAGTGCGTCGGTGGAAGATTGTGGGTTTATTAAGGAATATTTCTAAAGTTTGTTTATGGGATGTGGTGGGATATCCTTAAGGCTACAAACTTTAACTATTTTTACTTGAATAGCAAAGTTTATACCGGGCGATTTATATCAAAGTTACATTTTTTAAAATGGAACCTCCTGTATATTATTGCATATTTCAATTCCTTGGTTAATTCTAGTGCGACTTTACATGGTACCTAAAACGAATCGTTTAACAGCAATTCGTCATTTTTACAAAAAGTAGATCCCTGAAAAAATTAAATATCGCTGTGATCACAAAACTTAGAAGGCCATGACTATGAGATGTTACTAAACATGAAATTTACTAGCGTCGACCGGACGGTCAAATCCGAATTCATCTTGTGTTTAGAGAAATTGCTTTGTCAATTTAGAAAATTTCAATCAATCGTAACTTGATCTTTTCAAACAGTAAGGCCATTTTTTCATGTTTGTATCAAATGCGGAATTTTTTACCTTTCTAACGATATAAATTATTCTGTATCTATCTTCGCCAGATTTTTTTTAATTTCACAGTTTATGATGAATTTGATGTATTTTTCAATTTGTAGTTTGTATTATCTAGTAACCCATGGAAAGTAAACAAAAAACGATTCACATTATAAAACAATATTTAGAAAAGTACATAAACACAAAAAACAAAATTAGGATCTAAAATAAAAATAAAAATAATTTTAATAAGTGTTCAAACTGTCTACCACCTTGTCTACCACCTTGTTCTAAGAAAATTTTAATTCTTCGACGAAAATCATTTTTAACCCTATTTAACATTACTGGGTTAATAGTTTCGGATTCTAGTTTTTATATCTTCCACAGTGGTTAGTAGTTCAGAATACACTTTTCCCATGACGTACCCCCACAAAAATAAAATCAAGCGGGGAAGTATCTAGAGATCTCGCTGGCCATCGTGTTGGTCCATCCCTTCCTATCCACTTTTCAACAAATTCATTATTAAGCCATTCACTTACTACACGGGCACGGTATGAAAATGCATGTCCCTAATTTGAGCCAGCGGAACATCTTCAAGCAGTCCAAATAACTTATTATCCAGGAAATTCAAGTACAAATTCGAATTTAGAATACTGTGGAAGAAAGAGACCAACAACTAAAGTACCGCATATGCGTGCCCAAACATTAATCGACCATTTCTCTTGACTAGAACTCGGAAATAGTGAGGATTCTAATCTGAGTAATAATGAAATTTGGGCTTGTTAACAAATTGCGGTGGAAGGTGCGGTGGAAGGTGCACTCATCCGTAAACATGCTCTTATCCAAAAATTGTACATTTTCATTTAACTTTGTTCTTCCCGATTGCCAAGATTAATCCTGTTTTGAAAATCGGTCTCCTTCAGCTCTTGATGTTGTTAGAAGTGCGAAGGATGAAATTTGTTTTTGTTTATGATTCTTCTTTTTATTTTATTTTCTAATTTAACTCGTAATTTTTTTTTATGTTAATGTGCTTTTTTACTTGATAAATAATGTTTTATAATGTGAATGGGTTTTTGTTTATTTTCCACGGGTTACTAGATAATACAAAATAAAAGTTGAAAAATGCAGCAAATTAGTCAGAAATTAAAAGAAATCTACTGAAAATAGGTACCAGCTAATTGTATCGTTAGAAAGGTAAAGAAAAATCCGAATTTGACGCAAAAATTAAAAAATGGGCGTTCAGTTTGAAAAAATCCAGTTACCATTTATTTAAATTTTCTAAATTGACAAAGTGATTTCTATAAACACAAGAAGCATTACATTAAGAAGCAATAATTAGTTTTTAGACATTTACTTTTTGTAAAAATGATGAATTGCGGCTAAACGATTCGTTTTATACCATAAAGTCGCACTAGAATTAACCAAGGAATCCAAATATGTAAGAACATACAAGAGGTTTCATTTAAAAATTCAACTTTGATAAACTTTGTGATTCAACGTCCCATCAACAAACTTTACAAATATTCCTTAATAAATCTCACACACGCACTATTGGCCCACCCCACATAAAAGCCGCAAAATTGCGATAATGAAACTAAAACTCATTAAATACTTCTATAAACTTGGCCTAAAATCATTGGCTCAAATACCCAAAATAACTGACGAAAACGATAATGCATTATTCAATTTCAAACCAAAAATACGTCACAACAAAACTAAACACGATCAAAAATTTATAAAGTCCTAAAATTTTAATCCACGTCCAAAATGTGGGTCGTAATCCCTGAATTCGAGAAATACACAGCTACTCCGCAACAAATAATCAAACTGCTTACCTTTTGGCAAAACCAGGTACTAAGGGCACTACTCGCAAAACTACCATGTGCGAAACTAAACAGCTGATCGGTCAACGACCTATTCGCGTTATAATCTACGTTACGTTATCATTCTAAGCGTTTTTCAAAATAAACTTATCGCCAAAATCAACATAGCAACTACTCTAGTATAGAGATTCTCATAATCCATTACGTTAAAGCTTTCCATAAATAATCAAACACTTCAAAGAAATTAATCATTAACTTTAAATGTTATCCAAAATAACTAAACTTCTAAATCTTGAATGAACCTAAAAATATTAGCATTGTGAGTAAAAATAGGGATTACAAAATATGTACGTTTTAAAAAACACTTAAGTTTTAATGTTGACATTTGATAGAAAATTTAGTAATCACATATTATCACTACCAGTATATTCCATTATACAAAGGTATATATAATATATATATATATATATATATATATATATATATATATATATATACCGAATATTACCCGGTTATATATTGTTCGTATAATGTTGTGCTAATATTAGACCAATACTGAAAAATTAATGTAGGTTATACAGAATGTAATAATATTGGCAGGATATTTAAACCAATATTTAGATAACATTATTGACCCCAGACAGATTATATAACGTAAATTGATTGAGCATTGGTTTTGGTTTGGGACCATATTGTTTAAACGATATCAAACTTTGTGAAATACATATATAGGCAACGTTAAACTTACTGACAACATTGCCCTATTGCAAAATCCGTATACAGCCTATATTACCAATTTCAACATTGAAAAGCACACATTGATATTATACTGGATAAATATTGTAATGGCAGTGTTAGATTAATCGTGATTTTCAATATCGACCCAATTGAAGTTCAACATAATAAAACCATATACAAGATATCAATATTGTCCCAATGTAACACCTATTTTTAGTGGAACTTTATGTTCCACTTGAGATGGTTTAGACTGTATCTTCGGTATAGATTTAGAAAATAGCTTTTACCGTTTATGTAAAAGAAAAGTTAAAACATTCGTTAATGAGATTAAAGAGATAACGTTTTCATTTTTTTCGTCTCCAACATTGGCCCATCGTCGCCGAATTATCGTCAGCAATAAAATACCAATGATATCAAAATACCAGAAAAATTCTAAGTAACAAATATTTACGAAGACCCTACGTGTCATCCGCATTTGGCAGCGGCACTAGCTAAGGCGCAAACTGAGACTGACCTGAGGGGAGTGATCCTCGCGCACGGTGAGGAGGTGTGCGCCCTTTTTGTGTAAACACTCTCCGGGACGGTGAAGAGAAGGGATGTCTCGGATAAGTATACCAGTATCGACTTTCCATAACTATTTCCTGTCCTAAACTTAATCTCCTAGTTGCTCTGTACCACGACACAGAAACTCCATCCTACTACTGCACAGCAATAGCGCCGGTATCGTTGTGCAGGCAATTGTGACGACCAAATTTATACGTTTTTCACCATATATATCAGCCGAGAGACAATGGGACAGTCCGTACAGTACCAACTCCAACAGCTACAACACCCGAAGGTTTTAGTTGTGTATTTACTTTCATATTAAATTACACTTTGGAAAAATAATTTAAGCTTGTTTATTCTTCAACGTGAAATTTTTAGTATTCAGGAAGCAGCATCAGGTACCTGAAAGTTATAGTTCCAACTAAGATATTTTGAGAACCATTGTTTAGTACCAAACAACTCTTCGCCCATACCAAACTGTTCTTAGTGTTTACGAATTAATAAACTATAGTTATGTACATTGTACATTCCAGGTATCACGCATAATGTATGCAAAGTAATTATTAAAAGTGTTAAATACTTTTAATAATAATCTTATTGCCTCCATAAAATTAAACATTTTCAGATTAACCTCTCCTCATATAAAACAGTTGTGTGAGAAATTAGGCTGATTGACTGATTGTGTACTTTAATTTTATTAAAAAACCAATTAATTATTATTATCAACAAATTTTAATATGTTAACTTCTAAAATTATAGGACCGTTACTCTATCATTTTAAAAACTAAAATGTATTAAGGACATTGGTATTTGTTACACCTGAACCTGAAAATATTTTTTAAACTTATAATATTTAAAACAGAATTTTTACCACGTGTTTACCATGTGTTCGCAGAATAATAGCTTTACAACTCTTAAAGCATTTGATAAAGGGAAAAAATATACAAGCTAGACAAGATGAAATAGCTTAGAAATCTAACTACATCAAGAATGTGTTTAAAACCTAAATAAATAATGGTTATTATTAAGATTATTGCCATAAATGTGTTTTTAATAATCCAATAGCTCGCAAACATTCTCTACATGCATTAGTATGAAGTGGTCTAAGAACTTGCAATTCAAGTTTAAAATTTTCAAAGTGATTATTATAAGATCAAGGGAACAATTTTACGACAGGTAAGCTTGAATAACAACTTATTTTCTTGAACTGAATCTTCAAAATAATGCAATCCCTCTACTACAAAACGGAGAAAGTCTTGTACATCTATAACATCGTGAACGTAAAAAATTTGATTATACATATGAAACATTAAAAATTGTTTAAGGCAGGTACCTATATTAGACAAGATTACTAATTTAAGACATATGTATTTGATTATAAAAAGGAATATTTTCGTTTTTATTAAATTAAATTATTAAATTAGATATCTACATAAATAAATTTTTCTTTATTATAAACATTCAAACAAAATGTAATTGTACAGTTTTAAAACTCATTAGGAGAGTGGGCTGTAATAATAACCAATTCGGTATTTCTTCAAAAACCATTAAGTTTAAGTTTTAGTTTGAGTTTTTGCTTGCAGAATTATAAGTTGAATTGTAATCGTGCTTTTTCTAGTATCAACAACATGGCTGCAAGTTTTCAATCAAGGTAAATGCCTGATTTTTTAGTTCTTAATAAAGGTGGGTAAGTATTAAATTTACAATAAAGGCATTATTCAGGGTTTATTATAGATGGTTTATACAATTATAAACAATTTATTCAGTTTCCTGTTTAACATTCAAGCTTATAATCTTAATGCTTAAGATCAGTTCCGTATAACAATAAAATATTGTACTTTAATAAAATGGACTAATATACATAATTTGTTATTCAAACAGTATTTTTGTTGGCAAAACAAATCAGGACAATATAGTAAATTTTTAATCAATGGTTTAATATTTATTATTAAATATAAAATCAACACTAAAAGATGGGCAAACCTTATCTCACAATATGTTTCCAGTCCTTATTTTACAAATTGGTACAATATAGCAAAATTGATGTTAGAATTCTACATAGCATCAATTTTCACGAATGCTCATTTTAATTAAAAGGCCCAACGTAGTATGTTAGTGACTGTTTAAATATCAGTAACCTATATTTGGTCAATATTAAAATATTATATTGGTTCAATATAGAAAATTGTCCATTTTATTATTGTCATTGGTTAAATATGGATAACATATGTATAGGCAATAGTAAACAACTGTATTGGGCCATTACACACACATGCACGCACACACACAAACACACAGACCTAACACACCTACACACGACACACACACACACACACACATACAGCACACACCACACACACACGCACACACGCACACAGCACACACCACACAATCACACACCCACACCCACACACACACACACACACACACAACACTCAAACACACACACGCGCGCGCACATGCACACACACACATACAGCACACACGCACACACATCACACACGCACACACGCACACACGCACACACGCACACACCCACACACCCACACACCCACACACACACCCACACACAACACTCAAACACACACACACACACACAACACACACACACGCGCGCACACATGCACACACGGAGATTGATGGTTTTGCGAGGTTATTGACTTTCTAGTATTTTTGTGAGGTCCACCCTTAAAGTGCAACCTACTAACACTTCGTGTTTGCAACGCTCCATTTCTTTGTTTCTCTATATTGTGATCATACACACCTAACACTCAAAATTGAATTCTATTTTCGCCATTGTTACGAGGTCCCGGCATGCTATTCCGTAGCCAAGTGAGATCAATACAGACACGCATACGTTGAAAAACTATAAGTTGCTAATTATAGCAGCTGTAACCCAATGATACTCATATGTGGAAGGAATGTCAGAGGCAATAATAGGCGATGAAAATTTTTCTCCTACTACTCTATTGCAAATTAAAATAATTGATTAAAAATATAATACACAGGGTAAGTCTAAATTATAAAATAATTAATACCAGTATGTTACAAAAGTAATAAAAACTTATTCTTGACGAATTTTGGGTATACAGTAAAAATAATTCTAATAATAGTTAAACATCATCTATTGACTATTTTTTTGGTTTTTTAATTTCATTATATGTATGATCTTTAACCGTTTTCCAATGACGGTGCCTCACATCTTTTCCGGGACCCACAATAAATTGTTGAATGTCCATTAATTGGGGAACTTTTTCTATATGTATAAAAGCCCTGAAATAATTATGTCTAATTTTCCTTTTATTGTGACTCCACATGTTCCTTTTTGTTGTAGTTAACCTAATGCTACGTGCAACATTATCCTTTTTGGCTATTGTCACTTTTTTATTACTGTTTCTATTTGCTTTCTTGGTGGCACATTCATTTGAAGTAACAGTTTCAACAGCACTGTTATAATAACCCCAGCCCACGCTATTGGTTGAAAATCGCCAGTTTGGTCTTGATTATCGTTTTCTTTTTCTTCTTCTTCTTCATGTACGTCAATTTCGTCCAAGTTTTTCCCCTTCATTTTATTCAAATCGCCTCCATATTAAGTAACAGTTTACTAATTTTTGACTGCTGTATCGTTTCGTCAGATCTTTTGAACGTTGATTGATCTACGTATGCCCAGGTGTATTCTTGCCGATTTCGCCTTAATAACGGTCTGGCGCCCTTTTACTTGACTTCATCCTAATTACGACGCACCCTTATTTGCGACTTTCGACAATACGACTAACCACCTCCAGTATTTTTAAATTCAAAAATACGCTCAGGCCCTCTGCCCCACCGAGCTAGTCCGGTGCACTCTAATTATCTGTTACCTGCCGTTTTAGTTTCATTTTCGACCGTACCAATCTGTACATGTTTACATTTTCAACGGGGACAGGTTACCCAGTTACTGACCTAACAGTGCGTTCATTAATCTAACGTAATATTGTCCGCGTATTGACCTAACATAAAAATCATTGTGTGTCCGCGCTCGTGCGTATGTGTGTGCCTGTGCGCGTGCTTACGTGGATGTGTGTGTGTGCGTGCGTGGGTGTGCACGCAATGGGTGTTTTCGTATTTACGTGTTTTCGTGTTTCGTGTTTTGTTGTTTTCGTGTTTACGTATATGAGTGTTTGAGTGTTTACGTGTTTTTGCGTTTTCGGGTTTTCGTGTTAGCCTTTTTGCATGTTTTTGTTTTTTGTTTTTGCGTGGTTGCATGTTTGCGTGTTTGTGTTTGCGTGTTTTCGTGTTCCCGTGTTCCCGTGTTAGTGCGTTTTCGTGTTTGCGTGTTTTTGTCTTTGTGTTTGCGTGTTTGCATGTTTGCGTGTTTGCTTGTTTTCGTGTTTACGTGTTTTCATATTTGCGTGTTTTCGTATTTGCGGCTTATCTTGTTTCGTGTTTGCATGTTTTCATGTTTGCATATTTGAGTTATTGAGTGTTTGCGTGTTTATGTGGTTGCGTGTTAGTGAGTTTTCGTGTTTGCGTGTTTTTGTGTTTGTATGTGTGCGTGTTTGCTTGTTTGTGTTTGCGTGTTTTCGTGTTTGCGTGTTTTTGTGCTTGCGTGTTTGCGTGATTGCATGTTTGCGTGTTTGCGTGTTTGCGTGTTTGCGTTTGCGTGTTTTCGTGTTTGCATGTTGCATGCGTGTTTGTGTTTTGGGTTTGCGTGTTTTCGTGTTTGCGTGTTTGCTGTGTTTGCTGTTCGTGTTTGCGTGTTTTCATGTTTGCATATTTGAGTTATTGAGTGTTTGCGTGTTTATGTGGTTGCGTGTTTGTGCGTTTTCGTGTTTGCGTGATTTTGTGTTTGTATTTGCGTGTTTGCTTACTTTCGTGTTTGCGTATTTTCATATTTGCGTGTTATCGTGTTACGTGTGTGCGTGCTTTCGTGTTTGCATCTTTGAGCGTTTACGTGTTTTTGTGTTTGTGTGTTTGCGTGTTTGCCAGTTTGTGTGTTTGTGTGGTGGTGTGTTTTTCTGTTTGCGTGTTTGCGTGCTTACATCTTTGTATCTGTGTCTATGTCTGTGTCTGTGTCTGTCTTTGTGTCTGTGTTTGTCTGTCTCTGTCTTTGTGTCTGTGTCTGTGTCTGTGTCTGTGTCTGCGTCTGTGTCTGTGTCTGGGTCTGTGTCTGTGTGTGTGTGTGTGTCTGTGTCTGTGTCTTGTCTGTGTCTGTGTCTGTCTGTCTGTGTCTGTGTCTGTGTCTGTGTCTGTGTCTGTGTCTGTGTCTGTGTCTGTGTCTGTGTCTGTGTCTGTGTCTGTGTCTGTCTCTGTCTCTGTCTCTGTGTCTGTGTCTGTGTCGTGTCGTGTCTGTGTCTGTGTCTGTGTCTGTGTCTGTGTCTGTGCTGTGTCTGTGTCTGTGTCTGTGTCTGTGTCTGTGTCTGTGTCTGTGTCTGTGTCTGTGTCTGTGTCTGTGTCTGTGTCTGTGTCTGTGTCTGTGTCTGTGTCTGTGTCTGTGTCTGTGTCTGTGTCTGTGTCTGTGTCCGTGTCCGTGTCCGTGTCCGTGTCTGTGTCTGTGTCTGTGTCTGTGTCTGTGTCTGTGTCTGTGTCTGTGTCTGTGTCTGTGTCTGTGTCTGTGTCTGTGTCTGTGTCTGTGTCTGTGTCTGTGTGTGTGTGTGTGTGTGTTCTGTGATCTGTGACTGTGACTTTGTCTGTGTCTGTGTCTGTATCTGTGTCTGTATCTGTCAGTATCTGTTTCTGTCTGTGCCTGTGTCTATGATTACGTCTGTGCTTGGGCTTGTGATTATGCTTGTGCTTGTGATTGTGCTCGTGCTTGTGCTGTGTGCTCGTGTCTTGTGCACTGTGTTTCTGCTCTGTGCTTCTGCTTGTGCTTGTATTTGTGTTTTGTGAAATCAACTGTTTCATAGCTGATGCCAATTCAGAATGCTATGATTCGCGTTACAGTATTGTCAACTTTGGGTAATTGTAAATTTATGTTTTGTGCTCAACATCCTGTATATTATGTAGTATTCAAGTAGAGCATGAAGAGACAATACGGCAATACGACAATAAGGTTGGCGAAAACTGTTTCCAAATCAGCGTCCTAGACTTGCATCTTGTCATTTTTTGTTTTAATTCGAATAAAGTTGGCCAAAGCTGATTTCCAATCAACATCCTAGACTTGCACCTTGCTTGTGTATTAAATCGTATAAGGTTGGAAGAAGCTGATTTCCAGTAAACATCCTACACTTACGTCTTTTTTTTTTTGTTTTTGGATTAAATCGAGCAACGGTTGGCAGAAAATGATTTCAAATTAACACCCCAGACTTGCGCATTGTTTTTGTTTTTTGTGTTAAACCGAATAAGCTTGGCAGAAGCAATTACCAAAATTGGAGATGAAAGTCAACTTGTCTGTCTTTTATATAATTCAGGAGTCTGTTTGCCTTTCAAGTAATTAACTAACTACAGGGTTTTTCCAAGTATGTCAGAGGCCTTTGAATAGTGCAAGGATGTTATTGCTGTTACATGATAATATGAAAATGTAAACTTTGACCATTGTTACACATAATAAAATACTTATCTTTTTTGGGTTTTTTTAATGGTGTATATTAAATTATACATCTAAACGTTTCCATAACACTTACAGTTATCTTGGCCAGTAGTAATATTATCTATTAGAATTGTTAGAGGTGTTGAAACAATTCTGTCAACGTTGAAAAATTAAAACATATTTCTTTGTTAGATTTAACTGGATTATTTTAATTTACACTTACATCATAACTCGATCAAATTTTGTTAAACATGTTTTTTGGCTGACATTTTTCATTGTTAGCCTTCGACCGTTTAGAGGGTGTTCTGATTTGTCATCTTTAAGATAGTTTAACAATATTTAATTTTTAATGACCTAATTATTCTTTACTAAAGTTCAATTGTATAGTTGGCTTTACACGTTTCTAAAACGGTTATATTAATAGCAGGCGAATGTTTGTTTTAATTTTTCAATTTTGACAAAATTGTTTCAACATCTCTAAAAATTTTAATAGATAATTTTACTACTGAAGAAGATAACTGTAAGTGTTATCGAAACGTTTAGATTGCATAATTTAACATACACCATTAAAAAACCCAAAAAAAAGGTAAGTATTTTATTACTTTATATTAATGTCTGGGAAAAACGTTAGGTATTTTACTTTGAGTTTATTTCTATATTACTTTAGGACTGAATATTGCCAAAACGATATTAATTACAGGGTGAGGACCATAAATACGTCGCCAAGGCTTGCAAATGGCAATTACAAAAATGACCAACGCAGCCGTAACTATTTCAAATTTCAAGTTTTCCCGCCAAGGGTCGAAGACGCGAAAACATGTTCCGACGACCTGTACCTGTCTTATGAGACAGTATGAGGGCGTCTTATTAAAATACTTTAAAAGTATTCCGCTAATTACAAGAATGGCCGACAAAGCCGATACTGTTTCAAATTCCAAGTTTTCCCGCCAAGGGTCAAAGGCTCGAGAACAAGTTCCGGAGTCCCATACTTGTCTGATGGGATAGTATTAGGGCCCATTATTAGAATACTATGTTAAATTCCCCGCCATGTCCGACAAAACAAAATGGCCGATAAAACTGGAACAATTTAATTATGACTCATAATTAAAAAAAAGGCCGACAAAAACAAAATGGTCAACAATCCACGTCCATAAAATGGCCGCCACCAATCAGAAACCAGTGGGCTTATCTGGGTGGAATATATAGACCAAACAGAAGCCAGGGGCGTGGCCTACCCTCAGACTATCCAATTAGAACGCGAAGTCTGGGACATCTCACTCCCACTCGTCTCAGGCCTATCTATTTTCCATCTCACTCGCACTCATTGAAGGCATTGTCGCAGGCTGAACCCCTTCTACTGACGATTAACCAAGAAAAGACCTATTTATCTACGATTGTATATGTCCCAGCATAAAAGTAAACTGCCAAAAGATGGCTGCCACCATAGTTGAAAAAATCTTATTTTACTGGTTATTATTGCAGTGTTTTTTCGAAGGTTTAGATAAGTGCAACGTTATTATTTGTTGTTTATACTGATAACAGATATAATTTAAGTTTTATAATGGCGAGACAGTGCGTAGTATGTACAAAAATGGACTATTTAAGTCGCAACCTCACATTCATCGGTTAATAAACGAACCATAAACGTAACATTCATTATTTGTAAAGACCCTTAGTAAGCAAAAATTAATATGTTTATTTATAAGCGTTGATTTTAATTGTTTATGTTTTGGTTACATTGACTGTATTAATAACCATAGTCCCTCGAGAAATGTATGCCTATGTCGCTGCCAAAGAACTATGTTATATTGAAACAAAACGATTCCTTATAAAATGAAAAGGATTGCAGGGTCTATTCTTGGTCAATCGTCATAGGGTAACACAGTATTGGACTGACATAGTCGCTTGGATATTGTCACTTACGGTCTGCCAAAAAGACCTCGCTAGTCGCTTTTTAGTGACATAATATCTACTTTTATTTGTTACTTACCCATGTTCGCAAGATATTCAAATCAAGGCTGTCCGCCTTGATAAGAAAAAGTAAATGGGAAGACGATCTTACGAGATTCTCAATTCTTCTGCTTTTTAGTTCTAATTAATTAAAAAAAAATTATTTACGCACTATTACTTACTTTCTGTCCTCGGTCGCTGTTGAACACCTCTTTCAGTGCGGATACTACAGACATGGTTTTTATCATAAGTATACATAGAAAATTCTGTACATTTTCATTTTTGAATAGGTCATCTATTGGGATACTTCAACTTTCCAGGACACATTAAAAATTTAAATATAAAACTGCCAGACATCCCAAATTTCTCAGTAATAACACCTAATGGAAAGGTGCATTTACCTTAACATTGTTTCGCTTTTAACATGCAGTTATTTATGTATGTTTGGTGTTTTCTTACAGTCACAGTTCTCTTTTAGGTACATATTAGATTATTAGTACCTACCCAAGATGCTAAGATAGTTTTAGGTATCAAGCTACCTACTATAACGACACATGATACATCCTACTCGTACAATTATAGTATTGTGGATAGGAAGTAAACGTTATTATTTCCAGAACGGCAAGTCAATCACTATATGAATAAGTAGCATGGAAATCTCAAGGCGTTAGTTCAAATAACAACCTCAAGTATGGTTTATTAATTAAATATAGGCAATATTACAGGGTGGATGAAATTCTCTATAATTAATTAAATTAAAATTTAAAAACTGTACGTCTTGAAACTGTCCGTGACAATAGCGATAAGTAATTAAACAGGTTTTATCACAGACCCGTCGGCGGTTGGCATATACATAATCAAAGTTGATAGTATCTACATTAACTATGCAGATATCAGTAGGGTTACCTGAATGAATCAATTCACAAAATGTAAACTAAATTTGTATGTAATAGTAACGCGGCTTTGTTTAATTGAATGGCCCAATTATGCGAGATGAGACTATTGTTTAATTTTCGTTTGTCAAACGTGGAGAAAAAATATTGTAAGTGTGAGATTCCGTTTTTCATCATTTACGAGTAAGATAAAAGTCAAATTCTTCTGAATCTAAACACCTACCGACATGAAAACATGAAGGCATAGTATATCTAATGCTTGTACTTCTCGAAATAATAGGTTAGTAAAGTCCACATATTATAAAAGGTGTAAGTCAAAATGCAACATAATTTTAAATTTGTGTTTCTATTCAATTTTAAATAATGCGATGTGTGCAAGGACGCTTTCCTACAACAGAAATTTAATGATTTTATAAATTTACTTCGGAATGAGAATGAAAATTTGACTAAGATTGACGATATTGAAACTGATAAGATTTGATGCAAATCGCGTTTAATAACCTAATATCGTATAAAGTGAGGTCCTACAAATTGCGAAGGTAGTCGGACAACGTGTAATCTCGGTTGGTTGTGTGAATTAAATGTATACAATGTCACGAGATCAAACGAGGTCCATATGTGTATCTTATGGATAAAGTATCCAATTTCAAGAGGTCATGTGGGGTACTAGTATGTATGCTAGGACCTCGCAGAAATATTGGACGTCTTGGAAAGCACGAAAACGACAGCAGAGGTGAAAGGGTGAACTATAATTACCTAATCGAAGGCTGTTGTGAGGTACATGAACTTTCTATTAGTATTTAACCCGTACGAATAGGTATGAGACCGTCTCCTCATGGCGAACACCGTAACGAAGTACCCTCCTTGCGAAGTCCAAAATCTCGCAACGAAGAAAGACCTCGCAAATCAGTTCACTAGTGGCGAAAAGACCACGTAAGAACCCCTATCTCCTCACACACACACGCACACGCACACGCACACGCACACACCCACACCCAGACCCACACACACACCCACACACACCCACACACCCACACCCACACCACACACAACACACACACATGCACAGTACTACACACCACACCACAGCTACACCACAACTCATACACTACCACCGCAATCACGAAACACCCTAACACGCAACACCTAACACGCTACACGCTAACACTGCGAACCAAACCGCAACAGCAACGACTCGCAAACATTCACACGCGAAACACGCAGAACCATCGCTAACACGACACAACACGCAACACGCAAACACGCTAACACGCAACACTAACACGCGAACACCCGAACACGCAAGCACCACCACGAACACACGAATCACGAATACACACGAACACACGAACAACACGAACACACACACGACACACGAACACACGAACACAACACGCAACAGCTAACACGTAACACTAACACGAACACGCGAACACGCGAACTCGCGAACCGCAAACATCGAACACGCGAACACGCAAACACGCGAACACGCGAGCACGAGAACACGCGAACACGAGAACACGCTAACACGCGAACACGACGAACACGACAGAACACCACGAACACACGAACACACGAACACACGAACACACGAACACACGAACACACGACACAACACGAACACACGAACACACGAACACACGAACACACACGAACACAACGAACACACGAACACACACGAACACACGAACACACGAACACACGAACACACGAACACACGAACACACGAACACAGAACACGAACACACGAACACACGAACACACGAACACACGAACACACGAACACACGAACACAGAACACACGACACACACGAACACACGAACACACGAAACACGAACACACGAACACACGAACACGAACACACGCACGAACACACGAACACACGAACACACGACACACACGAACACACGAACACACGAACACACGAACACACGAACACACGACACACGAGACACACGACACACAGCACACACGAGCACACGAGCACACGACACACGAGCACACGACGACACACGAACACACGAGCACACGAGCACACGAGCACACGAGCACACGAGCACACGAGCACACAGGCACACGACACGAGCACACGAGCACACGACACCGACACACACACACACACACACAACACACACACACACACAACACACACACACACACACACAACACACACAACACACACAACACAACACACACACAAAACACACAAACACAACACACAAACACACAAACACACAACACACACAACACACACACACAACACAACACACACACACAAACACACAAACACACAACACACAAACACACAACACACACAACACACACAAGCACACAACACACACACACACACACACACAACACACACAACACACAAACACACAAACACAACACAAACACACAAACCACACAACACAAACACACACACACAACACACAACACAAAACACAAACACACACACAACACACAACACACAAACACACAAACACACAACACAACAAACAAACACACAACACACAACACACACAAACACACAAACACACAACACACAAACACAAAACACACAACACACAACACAAACACAACAAACACACAAACACACAACACACAACACAAAACACAACACACAACACACAACACACAAACACAACACACACAACACAACACACAAACACACAAACACACAAACACACAACACACACACAAACACACAAACACACAAACACACAACTCACAACACACACAAACACAAACACACAAACACACAAACACACAAACACACAAACACACAAACACACAAACACACAAACACACAAACACAAACACACAAACACGCGCCCTCGCACGCCCACGCGCACGCCCACGCGCACGCACACGCACACGCACATGCACTCGCACACGCACACACACTCACATGTACTCATACATTTTTTACACTTTACCATTCAAAGTATTTTCTTAAATTAACAATACCCTGACTCCCTAGAGTCAAAAATTGTCTTGCTTTATTCTGATCGCAGTATGCCAACTTCTATCAATTTCGCCCTCATCTATCTATCCTTCACGTTTTCTGCTTAAAGTCAAAAAATATCTACTCCTTGTAAAGCTGAAATTCTTGCATCACTTGAAGACTACTGCCATACCGGCACAGAGGTTTACTTAGTTGGCAACCTGTATTTTACTAAACTACCTGAACAATTTGATAAAATTGAAGATAAAGGGTAAACTTATCTATATACCAGTGTTACCAGCACACATTAGAAGTTTAAATACTATAAACCGTACTTCATGACGTTTACTTTCAAAAAATTATGCCACTTTGGAATGGGGTTCCAAGACAAAGGTTTAAACACTACACTCATAAACATTTTTGAACCACTGGAACCTCTCCTCGAGCATAACAGGTTTATCTGTTTTGTATCAGCGAATTTCATAAGGTATCTAGAGAATTATTTTGCAACGATCGCGCATATTGGATTTGGTATGATGTAAATCAGAAAACCTGTTTTCTTGCAACAGCGCATTGGGATTGAATAGCGCGTGAACCAAAAACTGAGAACTGCAAGTAGAGTTCTGGACTGAGACGCGCTTTGGAATATTTTAAAATATATTGGGTGTTTTGAAAAGCTATGAGAAGCCAAATTTGAATAGCTTGGAATAGATTCAAAATTACGTTACCGACATAAGTCAGAGTTTTTTTGCCAATATTGGGACAAATTCTTCTTTTGAAGGTTGCCAGATGATCTAATCCATCTGTGACAATTAAGCTTATAAAAGATGATCCGTTTCAACTGTTAATCTTATTCATTTATTGTTTCACAAATATTTGGTCTTTATACGTTTTCACAGTAATAGCAGATATCATCAGTAAAAACAGTATTAATTAGTATAAAAGCCTATTATTGAGCGTTAGTTTATTTTTGTAATAATAAATAACTAAATGTTTAAGGGATTAAATATTATCAACCTTGAAAATTAAATTCCTTTACATGTGATCTAATTGAAATAATTTGTTGTTTACCGATTTCTAAACGACGACGGTAAGTTGTTATACTTTATATTTGGAAAAAACGTACTCTACTTTCAGATTAAATTAAAGTTATTTTGACATAGTATATAATTTTTAAAATACAAACGCTTCTATGGCGGTTTAAGGTATTCATGTGACGATATCTCTTATTTGTATATATACTTATAAAGACTTAACAAGGGCCTTTGTAAGCATCTATGTGATTACTCTTCAAAGCAAAACAGCAAATGAATATGTAAGTTCAGTTAACGTTTAATCTCTTTGTATCTGTTAACATATCCTTCGTATGTGGTAGTTCTAGTGCATAGATACATAAATAAAACATGGTAGTTTTCATGTAAACTAAAACAATTAGTAAAATTTGGAAAAGTTCACAGCTAATAAATAATAAAAGGATAATTAGGTTTCTAAAATGTTTTAAATCATCATCTTAATGAGTAAACCATAAAGTGAAATTCTAGCTAACATATTTTTGCTTTAAGGTCGCGTTGGGGAAATAGTGCTGTGCCATATGATATAATTTACAAATGCACGTTTTTTAGGAAAATTTTAGATTATACGTTCAATTATGGGACTTTTCAGTTATATACCTTATATCACCAAAATATTAGTTTTCCGGAATTCCAAGATTCGATGTACAGACCCTCAATTTAAAATTCCCACTGAGTCGTAGATAAGGGTATTATTTTTAAACAAAAATGTATTTTCTAAAGAGAATACAAATATAAATAACCATTTTTAAGATAGGAATATTTCATGGTTTTTGGTACAACTAAACCATTTCTAAAAAAATTTAAAATATATATTTTTTAATGCTACAACACTTACATTTGCATCAGGTATGTTTTACATCTATCTTTAGAAGGTTTTTGCAATGCTGCATTTGTTACTACTTCCTTTTGTCAGAGTATTATTTTTTGGGACTCGGAAAAAGAAGAACTTCTTTAACACGCTGCCATTAGCGTAACTAGTTTCTCTCACATTCGTTTAATAGTAAATTTTTGTTAAAAAAGATGCAATGAGCTCATGAATGAGATTTATTTATTTAGGCGAGGCTCGCAGGACTGCCTTCTTGCTAAAAGAATATACAGACCTAAATATACTGTTTTGATTATCCTGCACGAGAAGTTATAAATAAAAATCCAACCACGTAAAATGTGATTTTGCGTAATATCTAGAAAAATCCTTAAGTGGGTGGATACGAATAGCCGTGCGTGAGTGCGCACGGGTGAGCGAAAGCACGTGTTTGTATATACGTACATGTAGTACAATTTTATTTTCAATCATACTGTAATAAATATAATTAGTTTCATTTAAAATCAGCGAATCTGAACATTACAATAATTCATCTAATACTTTCTTCAGCATACGAACCTCGTAGAAAATATATTTTTCTAATAAAGTAATTGCTGTCGTTTTTTCCTTCAAAAAATAAATGCTTTTCCCAGTCGGTCTGTAATATACGTATTAATTTGATTAGGTATATAATGGATATACGAATAAGTTAGAAATAGTATTTCTAACTTATTCATGGACTGGTTTACTCTTTCCTTACATACTTTCAAGAAATATAACATAATATAGTCTAAAAAAATTATCTATATTACTTTTATTCCGTTGGGTTCATAATTCCTGTTTTAAATCCGGGACCTAATTACAAACATAATTAATTAGTTTTCACAAAACGAGAATCCCAGGAGGTTAAAAAAAACATTATCCGAAGATGATTAACAATTTCGTTTAATTGAAAAGTATGTAGCAAGGATAATTCGAGTTAAAGTAAATTATCTGGCATATTGGTTTTGTGAAAGTGAATTTATTATTCACTTTAGTTACTGTTATACTTGGAGATTTAAACGGACTGGATTGGATACATTTTATTATTCGTTTCACTTCTATTGTCGTTCTATTATCGTTCAGCCTTTATTTAACACAAATTTTATATAACCTACTTCTTCTATGAATTATAAGTACAATTGACTTACTACTGTGTGCGCGTGTGGGTGCATGCGCGTGTGCGTTTGCGTGTGCGTGTGCGTATGGGTGTGCGTGTGCTGTGTGTGTGTGTGTGTGTGTGTGTGTGTGTGTGTGTGTGCGTGTTGTGCGTGTGCAGTGCGTGTGCGTGTGCGTGTGCGTGTGCGTGTGCGTGTGGTTGCGTGTGCGTGTGCGTGTGCGTGTCGTGTGCGTGTGCGTGTGCGTGTGCGTGTGCGTGTGCGTGTGCGTGTGCGTGTGCGTGCGTGTGCGTGTGCGTGTGCGTGTGCGTGTGCGTGTGCGTCTGCGTATGCGTATGGATATGCTTGTGCCTGTGCGTGTGCGTGCGCGCGTTCTTGCTCATTACATAATTAAAGGAATTGTTCCCATTTTGCGCCTAGAGCTTGAATGCGTAGACACGTTTTCCTTATATAAATCCTTACACCCAAATTATGTGATAAAAGTTGTGTCTCAATTATAACATGGAGTGTAAAAACTAACATGAATTCTAATATGAATTCATTTTTTCAAGAAAAAACAAATTGAGAATTTTAGAATGGGAGGGTAGATTAATGATTGTTGTATTCTGATATAAATTAATCCATTAAAATTTCCTAGAAAAATGTGTAAAGGCGACAATATGTTTGGTTTGGAGTGCATGTTGCAGTATTGAATATTTTTTAATATAAGGTGTGTCACGATCGTGGCCTGTTAGATGAATCTCAATAACTAATCAGAATAGAATAATGAAACTTGGTACATAGGGATTTTAGGACAAGTTGGTTTTAACTAAAATATTTTCAAACATGTCTAACTTCTGGTTATAACGGAAGTCGCCATCAACTTCGTTATTTTAAATAGAACACTCTGTATTTTATAGCATTTTTAAAATCTAGAGAAAATTTAATAATATTGTCCCATACCCATTGTTAACCGTTTTCGAGTTATGTACAAAAGGCTATGTTAAATAATTGTAACTTCCCATAAAACTGCTTAAAATTTTGTTATGTTATACAATTTTATTTTGAAATTTTGGCCACGTTACAAGCATTATCTCTACACGCAAGCAATCTAAATTTTAAATTATTATACTGGGTATTCATAACAGCCTTACCACCACAACCTACTTAAAATCAGTATATCTCATTTTTTTCATGGAATATCCTATATATTTCTTTATTTTTAAATACTACATAATTTTTAAGGGTAAGTTTATTAAGTATTCCCTATGTCTAAGTCTAATAGGTTTTAAGTTATAAGACGTAACATTAAAAAACATGAAACATGGAACCTTTGAAAAAAAAATGATTAAAACGGAAGACATCCAAATGTCACATTATTTTAAACAAAAAACAATGTAAAACCTTAAATATTTGTTATAAAACATAAAATATGTATACTACCATAACAGGTTCTCAAAAACACTGCCATTCGTTTGCAGACGTTTGTTGACCCGTTTTATCAAATTTTCATTAGTGCTATGTTTCATTTGGCACTATTTCAAGCTATTTAACGCTTGTAGGACTCTTTAAACCATATTTTCTTTGGTAGTAGTAGGATCGACATAAAAAGTCCTTTCACATAACCCCAAATAAAAAAAAACGTAAAGGAGTTAGATCTGGCGAACAAAGCGGCCAATGGAAAGGACCATTGTTGGCAATCCACCGGTCCTCGAACATTTGCGCGGCATATTTCCAACAATCTTGGGCTTGTGTGCCGGCGCTCCATCATGCTGGTACCTGGCTTGTCCCGCTTCTTCTACTGACAGATTATTTAAAAAAATTTGCATAACGTTCCTTAAACTGTTGCTATAACCTTCGGAGTTTAAACTTTCATCGTAAATGCTTAAACACAAGATTCTATTATTCTTAATTGCGCAATAAACATTGAATTGCCAAGAGTCTTGAAAATACATTTTCCTTGCCACGTGTTGATTCACACTTGACCAAAAATGAATATTGTGTCGGTTGTACAACCCATTTTTAGAAAACTTCACTCGTCACTCCATATTATTTTTTTAATAAATCGTTCATCACCTTGAAAATTTACAAGCATCCACTCCCAAAATTGTGTGCATAAAGGCAAATCCGTAGGTTTCAAGTTTTGGACTTGACAATACTTAAATTCTTCCATTCATGTTTCATTAAAATTCTATGAATTGTCTTATATGGCACATTTGTTACGGTATACACTGACAGTAAAACGAGACAACAGATGAAATTGGCTTTTGCTCGACTAGACCGCGGCCGGGGTAGATTCGGAGCACTAAATTTTGCGCATAATAGGATAGTTTATCTTATATAAGTCCACGTAGGGGTTAAAACGACATAAAACCGGAAAAGGGCGCCAGAGTTTTTGAAATGGGGGTTGAAATGCCTAATTACATGAGTTCACATACTCAAATAACTCGCTTACCTAAACATAATCTTCGCAGGCGGCACTGGCAACAGCCATCCTGAAAGGCTTCAAAAAGATTTGCATGCCTAACTAAAATAATTGGAAAAAGTTAAACAAAATAATTTGACATTTGGATTTATTTCGTTTTAATCATTTTTTCCAAAGGTTACTTTGAAAGTTAGTGGAATTTTACTTAGTTTCCATGTTTTTTATTGTTAGGCCTTATAACTTAAAACCTATTAGACTAGATTTACGAGTCCTGAATAAACTTACCCTTAAAAATTATTTAGAATTCAAAAATTAAAAAAATATATGGGGTATTTCATTTAAAATATATATATATATATATATATATATATATATATATAATTTGTACTGTTTAAAATTGATTAAATTATTGGACTAAATAATCGAATAAGGGGATAGAGTTCAAGTAATTTAGTTTGAAGTTAGATTTAAATTTGAAAATGTGTATATGAAATACACTTTATATTATAATGAAAGTATAAAATTTATCCTGAATATAATTTACTCCCAACGCATGCGTTGTAATGTACTTAAGTGAAATTAAAAGCTGTCAAAAATGTCAAATAAATAATTTAGAAATTTACTGTTGAAATCCAAAATGAAAATTTTAAAAAAGAAAATAATTTAATACCTTTACAGGTGTTTACACAAGTAAATATTTAAAATTCTAAACCAAAACATGTATGTAATAAATATTAATTTGCAGGAAATTTACCAAATGTATGTCCAAAATCAATAGGGTTATATAAAATTTTTGACTCACATATACTGTCCTCACTGTAGATTGATGTCTTCGGATAACTCCAACTAGATGCAGGCAATGTCCACTCGATTGTAGTTGTTACCATCACCCATATACAGCTAACTCGATTCTCAGGTTGTCGAAGACACCAACTTCCAACACTTGTGATGTTTTCTTCGAAATCAGCAAAACTCCAATCACTTATTTTACTTTGGTAACTTTTTATTTAATTAAATTTAAAACTTAATGAATGGTATCGTTTTAAAAGAAATATTTAAATATTATCCAAAATTTTGTTGATAAACACTTTTATTTTTAGATGCCGATTCAAATTTTATTTAAAAGAGATTGTCCGGAGAAATAAAACAACATTAACCAAATAAAAGTGGGATTTAATTTGGTATAACGGAATCAACTCAAGTTTGATAACACAAAAAGAAAACTTTACAAAATCGTGACACAAATTAACACGTACAAAATATTTTCCGAAAACGACAGGTATCGGAGACCGAACTATTTATCTTAACCGTTGATATAAAAACAAATGCACTCGGAAGTATTCTTCGTAAAATATTTTCTTTACGAAAATTTAATTAGGTTATGAAACTTACTTTTTATACACAATTGCACAACACTGTTTTAACTTTTTAAACTTTGAACAAATTCTAGAGAGAGAGTTGAATTTCCAGAGCACTTCCTTTTACATCTTTCTGGTTGTTACCAAAAATTCATTTTTTTTCCAGCCATTTTGCCTACGTATCTAAGGCTCTGATTGGTTGACATATATTACAAATTGGACTCAAATGGAAATTTGGCCGTAACTTTTCCTAAAATTAATTTACGAAAACACTTAATCTAACTTAAATAAGCTTATAACTATTTACCCTTACAAGCTACACTTAATCTAATTACATAAATGGAATTTTGAGAAAATTTTACACAAGAATTTAAAGAAATTTTAAGCTTTTGCAAATTTATCCTAAATTCACCTCAAATTTCACACAATTTTGCGGTGAAAAGCGATGTATCCTTTTAAAAACTGTGCAATATTATGAAAGAACTTCTACTAATTGCTTTAAGAGCAAAATTTAAGCCTAATAATGTGAAAAAAGTATAAAATTATGTAAAAAACCTAGAAATTATAACCTAACCAAACTTAAATCTAAAATTGGAAATAGTTCATATTTAAAAATGTTTTCAACACTTGAAATGTTATGTTACAGGTTTGTAATTCTTGTCTTTATTATTTTCACTATATATTAGTAATGCATAATATCATGTAGTGTTGCATTAAAAAAGTCTCTTCGTCTAACACTCTTATGAATCATTTCACTATAAAAATGTACACCACTATAAATGTCTTTATGCCAAAATGTTCTATGTGTTGTTCTTATTGTTAAACTTATATCAGAATTTTTGTCACTAAGTCGCTTCCAGAGATATGTGCGAAAAATGTCTAAACTGTCCAAATTATAACCCTTTTATGATATTTTTATATTTCCTGCTTTCAAAAACTAATTATACACTATCCCTAACATAATCCTAACTATATAGTTCATGTTTAAACACCTGTAAAGTGTTCACTTGCCAAATTACCCTTGAAAAATTTACTTTTATTGCAATAATTGAAATACTAAAATGACTTTACGAAAATGGTTATATCTAACATTCTTGACAATTTTGTTAGCAGCAAAATGCTTTTTATGATAAAACCAAACTAAGTAAATAATATTCAGACTAATTCATACCAATCAAATCTATTTTAATCACATCGTGAACCAGATTTATATAAAACAGTGTCTTGCACATGTATCGAGCTTGAAATCACCCCTTTTTATTACCCAAATGTCATTTAAACTGTCCGATACTTCTTTTACCTCTTTCTGAACATCTCAATATATATATATATATATATATATATATATATATATATATATACTGATTTTAAATAGGTTGGCATGGTAAGGCTGTTATGAGCACCCAGTATAATAATTTAAAATTTAGATTACTTCCATGCAGAGATGATCATTTGCTTGTAACGTGGCCAAAATTTCATAACGTAACAAAATTTTAACCAATTTTATGAGAAGTGTCAGATTGCGATGACGCACCCTGTATATAGGATGTTATAATGACGTGTGTTACGTGTTTTGAGCACGAGTGTATTGAGTTTGAATGAAAAAAAAAAAATTTTTTTTGTGTGTATATAATGTATGTGGGTGTATGATACGCCACTGGAAATTTACGAGAAATATAATTATGTATGTAGATACGTGTATTTGAATGTTATAAAGACTTTAGTGTTGAAATAATTAGATTCTGATGAATGTAAATGTGAAGAGAAATTTGTCTATGGGACGATAATGCTTTCCACTGGATTGCTTCTGTTTTGCTGACGATAAAGAAAGGAATGTTTGAAGATAAATGAGTTATTTTGGTCAGAAAATGTGAAGAATAAGTGTAGAATGTTTTAGAAAATATGTAGAGAAAGATTGGGTATGTTTAAGTATTAATTTCCGAAGGGTTTTGTAATGTTGTGCAATTGTTTTGAGAATATGTGTGTGTATATGGAATTCGAGACCTTAGACGGTACTGATTTTTGCAAATGTTGCGGAACGAGATTGAGCGCAGGTTCGAGATAAATGTTAAAAGTTGCGTAATGATTCAGAGTGGCTACTGAATGAATGTAATGACGAAAAATGATTTCTTCGGGAAGTAATTGTAAAATTTGTAAATGAAAACAAATATGGCGATGTATTGTAATTACACGCGTGCTTGTATAGAGGGAAGCAGTTGTTGGAAGTATGTAGTTTTGAATGAATATTATTGGAGAATATAACGCGGAAGGAAGACATGTTTAAAGATGGATGACTGAAGTTATAAATAGGGAAGTCAGAGATTGACGAGTTAGTTGAAGTTAGAGGTAGGCAGTTAAGCTTTCGGTTTTGGCTGTTGCTTGTGTTGAAGGTTGGCGGAGGGCGCGTGCGAGGTAGTGTGGGATAGACTGTGACGATGTTGGAGTATGTTTGTGAAATTTTAATGAGGCAGTAATTGTTTAATTAACTGCGTTACCCGAATCGGGGATAAATTGAAAAAGACATTCATAAACAATACGAGAATTAAAAATTGAAGTTGAAGGTAAAAATTAGTTTGTTTATCTTCAAAGAAAATAATAAAAGTGCGAAAGCAGATTTAAATAAAGTTAACAGTTGTTACGTAATAGTAGTATCAAGTTTAGCGCGTGCTCTGGTAACAAGATTTAGTTAAAACTATTTGTGGGATCACCTTTTAAGTGAACGAAGTGGTCGTTGTATTATAAGCCTATGTTTAAGTAACGTTATATGACATGGAGAAGTTTATTTGTATAAAGGACTAAATTGTTTTAAAAGTTGTTAAGAAATTTTGAAGAGGCAACCATATGTTTATCGTTATTATATGTGTTTGGGTAGTAATAACCTCGCTAGTGAACAATTCGCGAGTGCATAAAAAGGAATAAGTTTTGTGGAGCATTTGTTATGTGCTTCAGCCAAATTTAAGGATTACAAATATTGGATGTACGAGATTAAAGAAGAAAGGAAAAGAAAGGATTAATGGACAATTTTTAAGTAAGAGTTAGATTTAAGATTATGAAGAACTCATTTAAGCACGTTTATCTTTTGGTAGATTTATTTGTGTATTGTTGGTTAAGTATTAATTTAGTTTCAAAAGATAATCGTTCTTGAGTAATATTGTATCGTATTGTTTTTTTTTTTTGTGGTAAGGATTTTTGCAGTAAGGCAAATTGGTATTTTTGGTGGTTTAAATTTTCCACCAAGCGAGTGTAATATATGTAAATATTTGTGTTTTATTTTATTTTGTATAGGACAATATAGTTACCGTTGATTGTTATTTTGTTGTTATTCATTTATTGGGTGACCTACTTTCGACAATTGCAGAAGTAAGCTTTAATATTTTGATCTGCTTTTATTTAGAAGTTTTCAAAATTAATTATCGAATATTGACTGACAAGATATTTTATTCATTAATAAATAGGAATCTAACGTTATATGTGTATACGAGGGATACGCAGAAAATATTCAGTTACCGTATTATAACTTTTGTTTTGGATATTTTAGTTTACGAGGTGTGTTCAAAAAGTTGTTAATGACCTGGGTAGTGCTAAATTTATTTGAGTTGAATTGTTTGGGACGAGTGTTTGTGTTAGAACCTTCGTATATGAGTTTACCGAGTAAGCACAATCCTACTTTCCACAATCAAGTAGGGTTAATTAACATCCAGCTTAATACAATTATATTAACAAAGTTTCGATTGTGGTGGCGCCTAGAGACATATTTTCCCGAATTGAGCTATTTGAGTATAAGTGTAAGGTGTTTGAGCTTATTAATCATCCATTTTACTTATTATTTCGACCACGCCCATCTCCCTGTTAGCTGGCTTGGCAACCCGCTTACATTGGTAAGCCTACACGACGCCTAGTGCGGTTTGGACGTGTAACAGAAGTTACACCCATTATTTAATATTACTCTTTTGTACATAACTAGAAAATGGTTAACACTGTGTATAAGACAATATTATTAGTTTCGTCTAGATTTTAGAGAGTATTTTAAAAATACCATAAAATACAGGGTGTTCTATTAAAAATAGCGAAGTTGATGGCGGCTTCCGGTATAACCGGAAGTTAGAAATGTTTCAAAATACTTTAGTTAAAGCCATCATGTCCTAAAATCCCTATGTACCAAGTTTCTATTTCTGATTAGTTATTGAGATACGTTTAATAGGCCATGATCGTGATACACTTTGTAATATTTATTTAATTTGGATCAAATATTAAGTCGGATACAGTTATAAGATGTGCTAAACGTAAAATTTCTTTTTTCAAAAATTTACTTTTTATCGGATCTTCTTTACGTTAGCTTTTTTAATATCTCTAAAATTTTAACTAAACTGTGGTTGTGATTTTTAAAATTATTGTAAACTAAATCGGTGTAAAGCATGCTTTATGTTAATCCTGATAATGCTGTCTACATTATTGGTACGCAGGTACTTGATTGTTAATCCGTTCGATAATTTCCTTACTCGCAATTGACGTTTATTTGTGCAATTCTACTTGATAATAACTTTGTGGTAAATTTATACGTAACAAATACATTGCATCATCTGAAAAATTAAATGTATTATTTATATTCCGTAATGAAAATTTCTCATCTTCGATATTGTTCATTGATTCTCTATCTATACGCCATTTCTTGTCCTGGTTGCCATTGTAATTAGTTTGTAATTAAGAACCATGATTACCAATTATATAAATTTTTCTTAAATTATGTCTTCAATCCGTTTATGTCCGTACCTTGAGTGTGGTGATATCTGCAGTAAATTTTTTTAATAAGTATATGACGCATCTTGTTTCAATCTTTTTGTAACCTACATTAGTGATCTAATTCCATCGTTTTTCTTAAGAAAATCACATGCGTATTTAACACATATTTTACAAATTGAACTCCCTTTCTTATACGTTTAAAACTAACAGTTTACTTACTGTATCAATAGTAACTATTTGTAGTGTGTATATAAGTGACAATGCTTCGTTATCCATGGCATAGTTCTATACCAAAAGCTACATGTTAAAAACCATTTCTCAATTTTCAATAAATAACTTAGCGCTTCTCTATAAATTACATCATATCGAATTTATAAATATCTTATGCCGCTCACATGTAACATACATTTCATCTTCCGTTACTTAAATTTTGAAATTTCAGTACAAATTATGGCGCATTAGGAATACAGTTGTTAATTGTATTCACTACAAGATTCTACAACATGCTTATCAGTGAGTGGTTTCGGGCCGATTGGGACAATTTCCGTATTTTGCATTTACAGATCCGGATTTCATTTAAGATTAACAAAAAAATCTCAGCGGAGTAAATAAATAATAGACTATTTTTGTACAATCTTAAAACGATAAATATAAAATATTTCTACACGTCTATTTACCTCCTAATTACCTAAGACTGAAATATTCTTATTACATTGGAATGGAATGGAATTAATCGCGCATCATTCATTTAGATGAAGACCACGATGCCGACTCAAATCGTCCATTCAATACAGAGTGAAAGTAAACAGCGTTGTAAAGACAAAATGAATAAATGATCTCAATATATGGCACAGACACAGGCACAGATACAGATACAGGTAAAGGCACAGGTACAGGCATAGGTACAGTCACAAGCACAGGCACAGACGCAGACACAGGTACAGGTACAGACACAGGCACAGGCACTGGTACATTTTAAATATATTTTAAAACGTGACAGCAGTGAGAAGTGTATAGTTTAATTACCATAACACGACGGTGTTATGGTACAATTAGAAATTGCAGAAAAAAGACTTTGTAAACTGCTTTTGCATACGTTAATTAAAGTTTACTTTAATTTGCCTAGGTCTAGCTCAACCGATTTTTAATTATATAAAAAGGGGTGTGATTAGTCTACTGCGGGTGATCACTAATTGCCAAGTTCATCCACACTGAGCTATATACTCGTAAGGGTTCTTGACGTATATTTTGTTATAAAGCTAAATATTTCACTTAATATTAGTTCAACTAACATACAAAACCATGTAAAAAGAAATATTTCAGATAAAATAAACACAAATAAGGGAAAGCATAAGTTATCTGGATTTTCTAGCCTACCGAGGTGGTGCACTCTTCTTGATGGGCGCCGTTGAATAACTGGTTTGTGCGGGGATCGTTAGACCGCGCTCCTCTCATTACGTTTTCTGCGGAAATACGGTTAGCCAGGTGGTTATACACTCAAAAATTTTTATTTTAGTGTAAAGTGAAAATTTTCATTTATTTAAAGTAATATTAAAATTTTAAAAGCCAGACCTGTCCGATAGCAAATTATAGTAAATATTGTATACAGTTATTCTGTGTTTATAAAATTTGACTGGTGCATGTTGCCGATAAGAAAGCGAGGGTAATACTCTCACTACCTGCGTCTACGGTCAAACAGGAAATCAATAGTGTGCTGTATTCTGTATTAAAAAGAATAAAAGTTTATATTGTATAAATGCAACTTTGATACCTCCAACTTTTACGAAAGTGAATTTTAAAGGGAACTAAATAATTTATTCTGGGGTATTCTTAACCAGCTATCTATTCACAGTAGGTTATTAATTACAGTAGATTAATATATTCTAATTACATTTAGTAATTAGCGGAAATTGTAGTAGAAACTGAATTGGTGGAGTTTACGAGTGATTTTACTCCTTGAAATGAAATATGAGTACGTTTGTATTGTAATTCTGGGTGCGGGCGCGCATAGGCGTTCGACGCTTGGATGCTTTTACCGGGGGCGAGGTTAATAATAACAATAATAATGTATTTTAACCTGAGGGAACGTTTTAGTTTAAAGCTTATCAGGTACAAGGTAAACCAAACGTTTTACAGGTACTGGATTATGGAAGGAGGCTTCCTTCGATAATTCTAGGTGATCGCGCTGTGCGATCAGGATTAGGTGCCGGTTCAGTACTTCGTTAGACGGGCGAGCGGATATATAAAAGCGTTACGGGACTTCTACTAGGAAGGGCTGTTAGAAAAAGCTAGTGTTTTGCGGTTTATTAAGTTTAGCGTAATATTTTCGTAATATACGAAACTGGGTGACTGAAATATGGTTTGCTTGTGGGCGTCTCGTTGTTTTCAATCTATCGGCTTCCTGCACTTTTTTAAGTGTTTTGCCTGGTGTAGGCCTGCTTGTGTGAGTTTGTGTACGGTGTGTGTATGAAATATCAATTAAAAGATTCTGGGCAAATACTCGTTGCGCTGTTTAATTGATACCCCTTGAATTGGTAGAATTTAGGGGAGCATTTTTCTATCCAATGTAGTAAGTAAAAGACTATGTCGGGAGTATTGCCCGGCGTGGCATTGTTCACTGGCGTAAGTGTGATGTTGTATATTTATAGTACGTAAAGGCGACCACAGATTTTAGCAGCGGTAAACCCTGGTGTTATGGAAGTAATGTCACGAGTCGAGTTGCCTCAACAGAATGCAACGGAATGGAACAGAAAAATCAGAGAGATCGGCGGTCTGGGATTTTGAAAGAGACCCATAGGAATGACAGCGTCTATAGGTGGAAAGTAAAGGGCACGTACTTCATTCCTCCCCAAGGACGAGGGAGGGCTGTTTGAGCTTTCCAAGCTCCTTCAGTCACCATCTTGGAATCCCAGCATACATGCATACATTACGTATATATGCATGGTAGGGTTAAGGATGGGTGTGGTCAGGATAGGGTCGGAAGGAACGGAGTTAAGGTTCTGAGGTTTGTAGCGCATATGTCGTTTTTATTGAAAATAACGGAAGGCAGGAACGGCTTCTGGTGGTAATTCTAACTCTACGATTGTTTGTTAGACTGGAGAGGACTCTGACCTGAAAACTCTCAACGTTTTTTAAAATAACGTCAGAGGGATATAAATTCATTATTTGATGACTTCTGTAAATTTAAGTAAAACAGGATAATTGACAAATAATTAATACAAAAGAAATTTGTAAAGGCTGCTGGCTCTTTACAAATTGATTCAATTTCAAAAATAATTATAATAAGAAAACCTAGAATTTGAAACGTTGTATTGTCAAAACTTCAATGTTACCGCGCGAAAGTGATAGCAATTGGATCATTATTAGTGAAATCGACCGTGTATTCCATTATCTTAAAGATACATGGATACTGGCTGAACTTCATATTAAATTTAGGACATTATTGTAAATGCTTCGCGGTATTAAATTCCATCGTGGTCTAAACAGTAGCAATCAATTATGGCAATCACTAACTGCAAACCCTCTCGCGTTTGTATGTGTTGACTGCGGTTTGTTTCTAAATTCCTGCGGGTGTACAATCAAAACCACCGCGTATTATTTGGGGCCCATAGTCCAAAATCCGTGATTAAGAAAAATCTACGAGAAGGGAGCTAGAGGAAACCGTCAGTCGACCAATAGGGCTCTGATATCACTATTGCAATGTGGTAATCTAATTCTTTCACCTATTTTGTTTAGGTATCATGATACACCTAATAATTTTATTTAGATGGTCTAATTTAAGTACTACTAACCTTAAGTTACGTAAATATTGAAGTGTCTAGCTATTTCACCCACAGAACTGCCGTGAAGAAGAAGATTCCATGTAGAGGCAAAATGATGCAAGAAAGATATTTCTGTCTAAACAGGTTTTCAATCATACGTTACAATTTGGAACCCACGCGAGGGGGGTTATTTACATTAAAAGCCCTAACACAAGAGAGATTAAAACCGGGATAGAATGAAGTCATATCAGTACAATTATTAACTTTCTGGTGTAGTTTTTAAGAAGAATTAATTCACTTAAATCAAATATGTATTTCAAGGCAAGTAACAATGAAAGGTTTTAAGACAATTCAACTGTATGAATTTTATCATGCCACATAGGTGACCAATGATCATCATCATGTATGTCAAGACAATTTACTAATTTGGAAACACTAATGTTAATCATTTATGTAGCATCACTCAAAATATTTCGTTACCTATTTTAGAGCAATGTAGGCTCTATTACTACGTAGATTAATGAAAAATGTAATGGCTGCATTAAAAGTAGAGTCAATCCAGAAGTTTATTGATGTGAATCAACAATAATTGTATGATGGTTAGCAAATGATGCTTATACAAATGAAATTCAACGATTAGGTAACTGGCTTCATGTCTTCCGAAAATAATCCCGCAGATACGACTTCTAAAGGGAAAATTAGCACTGAATTACAAAATTCAAGATTGAGGTGGCATGGACCGGAATTTTTGATAGGATATAAGAAAACTGATGTAAATAATTTTCAACTTTGTACAAATTGTATTTGAAAACTTAAGTAATAAATTGGTATGATTGGTTAGGTTAAAAGGTAAAGGAGATGAATGGAAGATGGCGAATTCTGAATGATGTTGAAGGCAGTCAGGTCCAAGATGTGGTGGAAGGCTTAAATTTTTTGTTTGCGGTTTCGCAATATACGCGAAAGTGGTTAGTGTAGTAAGAGGGAACAAGTTATATGGAACCGAGGGTGTATCGAACATTCCCGTTGTGTTTCGTTTTGTCAATAGTGATAATTTTCGGCCATGGAAGTAACTAGTTTTAGTGTTTTTTTGAAGCGCTGAACCTTTGTTATGTTGACCTGCATTATCGAATTTTGTTTGTGCTGATTATTTTTAACGAGTTCCTGATTAAATACCGAGAGGAGCTCCTCTTATATCGTTGTGAGTAAGAAAAGGAAGTTCGATTAACCATTTCTGCTGTGTGTGGGTAAACAGATACGTGTGTCGGTGATTTTAATAACATGTTTGTTTGTACTCAGTTGTACTCAGCGAATGAATATGCCTGTTGGTTTAAGTTTAATTAAGGAACGTTTAGGTATCAATTCAATTTATAAAGCATATTTACTCGTAAACTGTTTCGGACTGTGCTTTGATTGTTTCATTCTGTTAATGCTATATAAAATGATGCACTACCAGATTTGTAAAATTTAGACGTTCCTGCAGGAATTATTCCACACCAGACTATAGAAATATCTAAGCACATTTCATGTGCTTATATATTTCGCTGACTGTTTATCTCTTTATGATTATAGTTATTCTGAATGTAGATGTATAGTGTTTCACAATGATCCCTCTTTTTCTAACCAACAACTACACAACACGATCTCAACAGGCATAACATCAACACCACGTAACCCAACAATCACACAACCTACTCGCTGAAGAGGACGAAGACTCCTGAGCAGCACACCACCAACACAAACACGATACTTTGTGTATTAAAATTAATTTTAGGTGTACTACGTATTGTTAATTATCAAAATATTTAATAAACTCTGTTGAATTGAATTGAAATTTGCACCTTTAAACTGATGTTATACATCGAACCGTTTCACACGGCGTATTGCACTAAGCTGCGCGGCACGTTTATTGAGTACTTTTAACCAGATGTCATAATTATAAAAATGGGAAGTTGAACGTAACGTACCTAAAAAAAATTGTAAAAATGTGGAAATAGATCACTTAATATTATTACAAGAAAATTCAATTAATAAAATGAACGGTTAGCTGTTGGAAGTACAGAAGCGGAAAATATATGAAAATTTTATAATAAACGTAGCGCGCAGCTTAATGCGCCATGTTTAACACCTAGATGTTTAAAACCATTTGAAATCGTCGATGCTGCATTATTTAGGCAAATATTTCGTTTTGTTTAAAAATTAAAACGTTAGCGTTGATGAATTGAGGGGCAAGAGGTCTTCTTTCTCTTTTACAGTCCATTAAATTGTGACGTTAATTAAGTGTTAAAATATTGAACCTTAAGTAAGGTCTACATAAAGGTCAAGTTCTAAATTCAGCTGTCCAGAATTTCAAATTTCCCACACATTTTTGACGTCACCACTATCGCTCTCTATTCTGTTAATCTGAAATACGCTGATACGTACACGGACACAGCTACTAGCTGTACGTGGGAGGGTGTGTACACAGTCTCATCTTCTTTAATCACACACAAATAAATCCCGGTGAACCGTGCAGTCTGTCGCATTAGAACAGGTTTTGCTTTCAACAGCAATTGTTGAAATATGGAATAACCATACCATACATAGTTGCGTGCGGCCCTTCTCGATAGTGACAGCCAAAGATGTGTCATTACAGAATCACTTTGTAAACGATTACGTTAGAAATCAATAAAGCCCGCATTCACCACTACAGGAGTAGGAAACACTGTTATACGTTCACAACAGTCTTGTGGCGTACTTATGCGTTGCAAGATTAGTAATTTTAGTACACGTTTAAATTGTTCCGTTTTATCTAAAATTACGTATTCTCTTCTCTTATTGATAGATGTTCGCTCATTACAAATGCCACAAAACGTTATATTTCCATATCCGAATTATAACGCACCATCAGATACCAATTTACTAATTGGTGCTGATGTATTTTGCAATTTATTGTTGGAGGGTAGGATGCGTTTCTCAAATGGGCCTTACCTGCAAAATACCATTTAGGGTGGATAATTTCGGGCAAGTTAAATCATAATAGTTTAACAAGTTACTTGATATGCTGTTCATTCACAACTTCACCAGATGACGAATTAAAACGTTTTTGGGGGCTAGAGGTGGTCGACAACGGTCAATAAACTAATAAAATTTTCACATTAAATGAAAAGGTATGTGGGAAACTTTTCACCTCCACAACCACTCACGTTAGTGACGGAAGGTTTGGGGGTACCAATACCGTTACGTGAATCAGCTGACTCTCTCGACAATTCATATGAGTTAGCTAAAAATCGGTTCTTATCATTAGAAGAAAACTTAGATCATTCGCCTGAAGTAAAACATATGTATTCTGAATTATTGAAAGAGTATTTAGAGTGATCCGCATTGATTCATATAAATCACCTTATTGTTTTTTACCCATCACTGCGTACAACGTGAATGCACTACAACTAAGTTCCGAGTAGTATTTGACGCGGTTACACACACAACAGCAGGTAAATCTTTTAATGTTCTACAATTGATAGGTACTGCGTTATTAAACGATTTAGTGGGTATACTTCTAAATTTAGATAGTTCGCGTTTGTAGCTTATGCTGACGTAAAAAAAATGTACCGACATGTTCCTATAAATCCCGATCAAGGCACATTACAATTAATCCTATGGCGCGAAAATAATATTGACCAATTGAAAATATACCAATTAATCACGGTAACGTACGGTACTGCATAAGATCCGTACTTAGCTATGGGACGTCTACGACAACTAGCACTAGGTTATCAGGATGATCAGATTTCAAGATTAACAGCAAATTCATTTTACGTTGATGATTCACAATAACAAGGAGGAGCTATTGTTACTCTGCGAAAAAAGTTAGTAACATTTAAACGATGGATGTTTTCTGTTATTTAAATTTAATTTTGAAATTCATCAATCAATTTAACAAAATCGTTGTCACTGGATAAGATTGCCCAACATAAAACACTTTGGTTGGGTTATCGTAGCAGCAGAGTTGAACTCAAATTTAATACAGAAGTACATTCTTGCATTGATGTTTCCCAAACTACAAAACGAAAAATGTTTTATGTTATATCGCAGATTTATGACCCATTAGGATTATTAGCACGTATTATTATTGTTACTAAAAGACTTATGCAAAATCGGATGGGATGACGCAGTTCCTACTGATATCGAGAATTCATTTAATAAAATCTTATGCTCACTGCAACATTTGCGTAAACACACCAATTCGAGTTACATATTTTTACGGATGCTTCATAAGATGCGTATGGTGCCTGCTTTTACATACGCAGTGTTTGTAAGGATTCAAAGGAAGCCGCTGTAAAATTATTATGTGCAAAGTGCAAAGTTGCACCATTAAAACCGGTAAGCACACCAATGGTCGAGTTGTGCGGTGCGTTATTCGGTGCACTTCTTTAAGAATTATCGATGCATTAGATTTAGCGCTTGTGAAGACATGGTTTTGGACGGATTCGATAATTGTTTTAGAGTGGCTACGGACCCATTCTAGTTTAATAAAGACGTTTATTCAAAACAGTTTGGTTGAAACCAATGACCAGCTGATTTGTTATCTCGCTGCCTAAATTTACCGGAGCTTATTCATAACGAATTGTGGTGGACCGGGCCAAAGTTCATTTGCGAATTATCTAGCGTTAATTGCAACCCACATGTAGTGTTAACCGTATTACCTGAATTAAGATCACATATAGTTGTATCAGATTCTTCATGTAACACCTTTCCATTTACTAGAATGACAAAAACAGCAGCTTATGTAAATCGGCTTATTTACAATATTCGTTTTAAAATAGATCGAAATCACGAGCCATGAGTCATCTATTTTACTTGCGCGGTTGCCCCATTTGGAGCTATTTCCACTTGAACTAAAACAATCTTCAAATATTAATTATTTGCGTAATATGTCAGGAATTTACTTATTTTTTCGTAAGGAATCCTTGATAATTGTAAGCGGCAGGTTAGATAACAGTGACGATCATGCCTACGATAAAAAAACATTCCATATTGCTTTGTGGTAAACACAAATTTACTTTAATTTTATTTCAACACAAGCGTATACATTTATATCACGCTGGTCCCAATTATTATTTTCAACCATTCGTGAACAGTGGTGGCCTTTTGGGGGTAAAAATTTAGCGCGTTCAGTGGTTCTTATATGTGTCAAATGCGTTAGGTTAAGTAGAAAAACACTTAGCTCAATAATCAGCAAACTACCAACTGAAAGATTTTTATCTGATTTTCCATTCGTACGGACAGGTACTGATTACTGTGATCCAGTATACATTTTAAACCGTCAAGGGAGAGGTTCAAGATTAATTAAATGTCACATTTGTACATTTATTTGTTTTACAACCCGAGCAGTGCATTTTGAATTGGAAACAAATATCTCCACATGTGGTTATCTTCTTTGTTTAAAACGTTTTATAACTCGCAGGGGCAATTCAGTGGAGCTGAATTATTTTTTACCTAAATGTCCAAACGACGTAGTTGAGTCTCTTTAGAAAACTTTAGGTTTAAATGTATTTCTCCATATTCTCCACATTGTGGTGGCTTGTGGGAAGCGGGAGTGCGGTCTTGTAAGTATCACTTGAAGCGCGTTGTAAGAAACTCTAGTATCACGTTTGAATAGTTCAACAATGTGTTGGTACAGGTTGAAACTGTCATAAACTCCTGTCCCTTGACACTTCTTTCTTCAGATCCAAACGACCTTCAAGCATTAACAACAGGACACTTTTAATTGGACGCGTACCCACAGCACCAATCTATGATGACATTACTAATGTAGTTACCAATTGTCTTCCTTGTTACGATCGAATTGAGTAAATGCGTCAATATTTTTGTCAACGTTGGTCAAAGAAGTACATCTGTGAACTACAGACCAGAACAAAATGGAAATCGAACAAATTAAAGGAAAACAACGTGTCACCTTTAAAATGGCGTCTTAGACGTAAAGAGCGAGTCTACACTGGTAAAGATGAAGTTTCGCGTCTGGCAAATATCAGTACGGTGGATGGAGAAAACAGCGTTCTTTGTTGTCGAAACACCTAGTATAGTTACTGATATTACTTGAATTGAATAGTTCATTTACCGTATATGTAAAAGAGAAACTAGATACAAATTCATTAAGGGAATAACGTTTTCGTCTTTTCGGTTCCCAACAATGCTAGTTTTGAAGCATTATTTTCAATTCTGTTTATTTTACAGATGTGAAATAAAAAATCAACCAGTATTAATCGCAGTCAAAAGAGAATCATTATATTAATATTATATTATCATCTATTAAAAGTACCTTTTATAATGAATATAAATCGTGATAGCTTTCATGTACCTACTTCGGTTCTTTATGGAGATAGTATAATTGAACAATACGAATTGCAAACTATAGCTACTTTCATCATTTACATCCCCACTCTGTTGCCATAATCGAAATCGTGTCTATAACTTTGAATATATTAAAATAAATGTTAACAACAATCAACAAATCAAATTTATGAGCGAATTGAAAATGCGCGTTTACGTAATCAAATACGCCGCATATGCAAAATGTAAGAGCGAATCGGAACAGTGTGACAGACATGTAGTGCCATTTATTGATTGTTTGTAAAACCACTAGCTGTAGTCTTGTTTAAGTAGTCATTTCTTATTTATCTGTCAGTGAATGCAGCCAAAGATATGGGGGAAAGTTGTTGCTTCCATAAATTGTGCGTGCTGTGATTTGTGTGTTGTGTGCAAACATATTAATAGCTGCCCAAATTCTTTTTTTCTCGTTTATGGATCCGTAGTAATGAATGAAGGAAAAGTTACACTATGGCGTCGAAATTTCACAGCGATGAAATTGTTCAACAAGTGGGCCAAGAACAGCAATGTGACCGACAATTGACAATTAGTGTTCCGGCTGACAAATTTAGTTTTTTTGGACGTACCACTGTTCGCACCATTGATACGCATAACACAATTGATTTTTTTGTTTTATGTGGGTCCTTTGCATTATAACCTGTGTAGTTGTAGTGGATTATGAACAAAAATATTGACAGTTGGTGCACATTGCAGCTTAATACGTCTTTTTTGTATAATTAGTAGAATTACTAGTTTGTAACGATACACAGTGCAACATATTTGTGTTGTAAATTCACAGAATGGTAAAAAAATTTAGGAGACCCATTACAACGCTTATTTACTCAATTGAAGCTTGAAAAGTACGAAAATCCGAAAATGTCAGTTCCTCGACATTCGCAGTAACTAGACCTTACGCCAGACATTTTAATAAAGGATCTAACTCTTCAACCGTGTAGAATCAAGCTTACTCAGAAATTAAGGATGTATCAAAAAATTATTTTTAAATCATATTTTTACTTCTTAGGATATATGAACAAACAGAAATCGGCATTTTCAATAAAAAGACTCCAAAGAAAATTTAAGACCTACGCATAGTTATCGTCTAACGGTTCGTTATTTTTTGTGACGCGTGGCATCATTAGACTACATTTTTTTCAGAAATGACCCTGACTGTAAATGGAAAACATTATAGTATCGTGTTATAACCGAAAGATGCTAATCTGGATGGTAACTAGTGTCAACACGACAGAGCTACGTGCAACATGGTCCGAGCTTTTTTGGGAACATTTGGGAATTATTACATTATAACATTTTTCAGAAATAGTAACGTGAGTTAGTCGTCAGGATTGTAGGATTTGACGTTACTTGATTATTTTCTGTGGAGCTACGTAAAAAAACAAGCTGTACGTCAACCATCTACAAATGATTCCTAATCAGAAGGATGAGACTAAATGCATACTTGGTGATATAAACCTATCGTATGCGTGAACATCATTCCAAACTTTGGCAAAAATTAATGCCTGTCAAAGGAGAAGAGAGGACCATTAGGTCAATTTTTACGCATAATTTGACAATGGACATTTGCAGTATTACTTTACACAGAATTGTTATATATGTGTAGAGCCACATGCATTCTGGATTAGTTTGCGCAGCATTAATAGTTCTGGTAAGAATTTTAATAAACTAATTAATCTAGCATACCGCAAACTAATGGAATTTCAAGCCGTAAACGACCTTTACACTAGTAGTAAATGCGGAATATTTACGTCAAAAGACATGTTCATAAACTAATAGTAACATGCAAGTGACGATAGCTTGCGATGTTTAGTAATTGAAAAAGCAGAGGAATCTTTAATGTAATCAAATAGAAATGATGTGTAGTGACTGTTGGTTCAAGAATGTTCTAGAGACGCACAGTAAGCTTGTACTGATTTTAATTTTCCCACTTCTATAATATCGCGTCATTCAAATCATTGCGCTCTTAATTAGTTTCTTCCATTTTACCGCTGCTGAAACACGTTATAAAGGGATACTGAGAAAGAGAAATGTGACAAAATGGGTAATACCTAAATAGTTTATACACATTATTAAAAGACTTTTAAATAATATTCAAGTTTAGATTATCAACATTTTAATAGGGAATGATAATTTAAACCACTATCTATTGAATTTCATAGAAAACGAGCAAATGTGTAAAATCTTATTTAATTTAAAAATGTATTATCTTTATATAACTACATAGATTGAGGACAAAGCTTTGTTCTTGAATTTTTTATGAATGCTAAAGATATGTGCATAATATGAAAGAATCGCATTTTTCCTTCAGCAAAGGTTTGTTACGCATAAGTTTATATCACCCTTATACATAAACACATTTGTAATTCACTTATAAAATATAAATAGGTTAGCGCCGCCGGCTTTCAAGAAAATACAAATAAAAACGGTTTGAATTTTTTAAAATTATTTACACGCTCGCAGAGTGTAAACATATACTCAAATACATTTTTTTTATTTTCTGTAAAGTGGGACATTGCGACAAAATTGAAATCAGCTATTTAAGTTGAATTAAAAAAATTTGCATGTTTCGAATATTAGTAAGCAAAATTAATTAAATCAAAAAATTAGTATGTAAAATCTTACCTTTAAACTATGTTGCTCTCTTCAAAAATTTATTTGTATTTCCAATTTAGGTTTAATTAATATTTATTATTTTTTATAAGTGAAAGGTGAGACAACACCGTCGACGTCGCGGACGTCTTCTCTAACAACGCGTCATAATACAACGACGTTACCGAAACAACTGGCATGCTTTCATATTATCTCAATTGGCGTTGGACGTCGAGACGCTCATATTTAGAAAGAAGCATGCGCGTCGATATATTCACCCTGTTGGATTTTGGTCATAAGTTAGGGCGGATACTGGAAAATACTGATAAAATACTTTTCCAACTTTTTTGTGTAAAAATATAATTAATATCGCTTTTTTTATCTTTAGATTTTAAACATTGAAAGAAAAAAGAGGAAAACGTTTAATATTAATGAGAAAATGTTGAGTTTTCATAAAGAATTTAAAATCTTTATTTTTTTGCAAGTTATAATTATAAACAATCTTCTAGCAATATTACCGTAACAATTCATACATTCTTAGGTCTAATTCATATTATTAACATTTGCATAACATCTTTTCTTTTTTACAATGGAAATATAAAAACTAAAGGTAACAAATACTGATTACAAAAAAGGTCACTTAACTAACACAGTCTGTTTAACAAAAAAAAATTAGTAAACATTCGTTATTAGTTGTTCTGTGGGACCATGAAACAAAACTTCACTAAACTGATGATCAATTTCATTAACCTGACTTTTATATTTGTAACATCCACATTTCAAAGTATGAATTAAATGTGCATGAAAATTGGTATCTGAACAATATAAAATGAGTAAACTTATAATTGAATTGCAAAACACTAAGCAGGCCGATAAAATCGCAAAAACGGGATTGCGTAAACGGAAAAGTTGTAGAAACACAAAGTTTATAAGAGCCAACATATAGCATAATATAAAAGCAGAAGCTAGGTTTATTGAAAGTCTCGAATAATCTAAAGGTTTCTTCCTACACATTTGCACCATTATTGTGAATCGCAATATAATAATAAAAAACATTATAGCACATAATGTAATAAACATTACTAAATAATGTATGTCATTCCATCTTTTATTAACACATGAATTACAATAAATAGCCGATATTGCTATTAACGATCCCCAAATCAGCCCCAATAAAATCTTGTAATATGCTCTAATTTTTTTAGAAATGTTTCGAAAATAAGCTGCTATACACCAATCGGTTACAAGTAAAAAAACACATATAATGACCATTAAGTGTAAAGCTGATCCTAATTGAAATAATATACAAGCGCTTGTCGAAGATATTGAGAAATTGTAAAAAATTGAAAATATTCGATAACCACTTGGAGTTACTAATAAGGAACATAGATCCATCAACGCCCAATTGGCTATTAAGTAATTACGCGCATTTCTCATTTGTTTAAAACGCATGATTATAAATATTATAATAAAATCAGCAATAAACGCAAACGAGCAACATATTACGAATATAAGCTCATGTGTAATATCCTTCATTGATTGCTTTGGAGTTATAGCTTCAGTGCTGTTTTCTAACCCAGTCATGTTGACAATGTCTTCATAATCCATCTTGAAGTTTAATCTGAAACAAAACCCGAATGTTGTAATAAGAACAATGTAATACATTATACAAATGAACACATGCTGTTTCGATATACAGATTTTACTCTTTTACTTGAAAACCTACCCTGTGATAATCCGTGAAACTTTGTGTAAGTATAAAAAACGTTTTTTTGATAAGGCTACAAACCTTATACAGGGTGTCCCGGGAACTGAAGCATATCCGAAGACAGGTAGTAGAGGATAACAATTGTAGATGTTTTGACTTGTAATTTTTTTTCTGCGGCGCTTCGTTTGAGTGCTGCAGTGTGGTAAAGGTTCTTTTCCGAAATCAGTTTTTTCAGGATTTTACAAAAACGGTACGTGATAGCTGGAAACTAATGACACTTTTACTACTAATGTCATGAGTGGCCAACTCAGTGGTGTCAATTTTTTTTCGACATTCTAACACAATGGAGGATTCAAGATAGCGGAGGGAATTTTTTTCCCAAATTCAGTGAAATTTGGGGGAATACAGTTAAACAAAAAAATAAAAAATGAATTAAAATTTTTAAACTTTAGGGAAAACTGCATGTCTTGTGGCGCCAAAAAATTGGTCACATTTAGCTCAAGATAATTAATCCTATTATTAGGTAGGTAAGGTAGGCACTGTTACTGTACTGCTAGACTTCATTATAAAAATACTTAGGTTTTGGGTTAAATGGTGTATTTTTTTATTTATGCGTATTTTATATAAATTTAAGTGTTTCGATAACAATTACAGTTATCGTCCTTAATAACTGGTAAAATCTTTGAGAAATTCCTTGAAATGTGAAGTATGAAAAATATAAAAACGCGTTTTCATGTTTTTCATATTTCACAAATTTGTTATAACATCTCAAGTAATTTCTTAAAAATTTTACAACTTACTATGGACGATAACTGTAATTGTTATCGAAACATTTAAATTTATATAAAATATAGATGAAAATATATACCATTTAAACCCGAAGGCTAAATATTTTTATAATGAAGTCTAACAGTGCAATAACTGTACCTACCTTACCTACCGAATTGCATGCAAACTAGCAGCTTGCCGGCAATCTGTTACACGTCCCAACCACACTAGGCGTCGTGCAGGATTACCGAAATAAGTAGGTTGCCAAGGAGTAAAATGATTGAAAGGTAGTTTCAAACACATTACGCTTACCATAAATGTACAACTCACAATACTCTGTCCAGGAAAAACTGTCTCAGGTGCACCACATTCTTAAATTTTTCTAAAATAAATGGTCTTAGGCGGGATGTTAAATTTATCCTATCTGACTGTGGAAGACAGGATTGTAGCCTACTCAGTAAAACCATTCACAACTCAAATTCAATCACACTCCAAAAGTAATTGATCCAAAAGCTTAATAAAATTTTGAAACACACGGATCGCCGTAAACTTATTGACCCCTCCCCCTATATATGAAAATGCCAAGTTATACAATGTTAATTTGAATACTTTTTAAGTATTCCTCGTATACATACAAATGTGTATTTCTAACTGTTATAAAACTCTGAATTAAATAAACATTACCCAATTTAGAAAAGAATCAAAACAAAAAGACGATTTAATAATTTTTAAATCACCAAAACATTCGTTAGTCTACAAAAATTCTAAAATATAACGGTCAATGCTTTCATCATAAATAACCTCTACATATTTTATGAATACTTTCTCTTTAAAAATCGTATTTAAACATTTATCAAAAGGTTTAAATTTCAATATTTCAAATCTGTAATTTATACTTGATAACCACATTCTGTTATTCGTGTTCTGTATTTTACGGACTATCCAATAGTAGTCAATAGATGTAACCCCTTAGGTAAATTTTCGCAGGTTGATGCTAAAATTTTATCTCAGCTGACACAAATAAACAACAAAAGTAAATTAAATAATGGGTATATATATATATATATATATATATATATATATATATATGTACCATATATTTGCAATTGTATATATGTAGAAACACGTGGCTTCAAAGGTACCACAAAAATCAATTCTTATAGATTAAAAATTCCCCCAAAATCTTATTTACTAAACACATCAAAATAGATAAAGTTCGCTTATCCTTTTACTTATCTAAGGAAATTGTTAACTCAATAATGAAGAAT
>JARFJB010002317.1:272500-362500 GCA_036346205.1 Vesta saturnalis | reverse complement strand
TTCCTGCAATGATGAAGTAATTTTATTAATAGATATCGCTACACTGCTGGAACAAGTGTTTCCAAATCTTAATAGCCAGACTCAAAAATTTCTTTTAGTACATCTACCTTCAATTGCGAAATCCACCGGAAATGGAGTTTGAGTTTGCTGACTGAATGTTTGGCATGTATTAAAATGCATACATCACCAGTCACACGGTCGTCAAAAATATGTGGGCCAATTACATAGTCCCCAACAATACTTACGTTTATAGACCACCTAATTTGGCTACAACTAAAGATTGCTTGTTGCATAGTAATGAAAATTCTGCCTGTTCCCATTTTTGTGAAATGTAGCCCCATCTCCAAAAAGCACAAAATCGAAAAGATCGGTCACCACGGAGTTACTACTGAGCCCATTCACAAAAAACTAGTCTGCCAGGATAGTCATCGTCTGTCAATTCTTGATATAATTGTATGTGGTAGGGATGCATTTTATGTTTATGAAGTATGTTTACCGCTGAGATTTGACTGATGTCGTGTTGACGTGAAATTTCACGAGTGCTAATGTGGGGATCCTAAGTAACGGCTAGCAGTACATCATATTCCTTTGCTTGGCTTATAACATTTTTATTGCTTTCATGTTTGTTACATACATATACTGATTCAGTATGAACAGAGCGATCCATTCATCTTTCAAAAGTTTTTGTTATTTGTATACACAAAAACGCACTAATTAAGAGGGTAATAACATGAGAACTGTAATTCAAAACCTGCCTGTTTTGTTTTCTTAAAGATACTTTTATTGTTGAAATGATATTAATTTAGAAATTGCCTACCTTCATTGCACATTGTTATAGTTTACGTTATGTTTTAATTGTTTATTGTATAAAAATAATTTTGTTACATTATTTTCCCAGATTAAATAATTTTTAGTCATACAAATTTAAGGTATTCCCAAAATTTGAAAAAAATTAAAAATTTCTCGGAAAGGAATGAATTTAGGTATAGGGAATGTTTCATAAAAATGAAAGGGTATAACAAATACAATATTATGAGAAACCAAAACATAGGGGATGGGAGGTGCATTAAAAATTTAAGAAAACCGTAAATTCTCTTTTTGGCTCACCCTGTATACAGATATTCGTCTATGATTTTTCTTACAGTTAGTTTTAATACTATGAACATATTTATTACCTTATAGTAAAATAAACAATTATTTGTTTATTGCTTCTCCATATACATAGTGTTTAGTTCATAGTGATTTTGATATAAAAATGGCCATAACTCTTTAAACACTGAGTATGGTTATGTACAACCTCATATTGTAATAACGGAGATTATACGAGGAAATATATTGGATGTTCCATTTAAAAAAATTGTAGGTTTCTGTTACCACGTAGTTATGAGTCACCCTGTAGAGATTGGCATATTTTCCAAATAACGAGCATATCGTTGCCTATAATTTTTGTAAATAACCTTTGATGTACTCTATCATAACGGAGTAATCAACTAATCCCGCATTCTAAACCGACTTTTTTCAGTTTTAGGGAAATGTTTACATATTGGCGTAAATCACTTCTTCAGGGATAAACCTTTAGAAAATATATATACATCATTGTAAAGGGGATCAAATTTCCCGTTACATATTGTATGAAGAAATGATATTGTCATCCACAAAGGTAAATTAACATCCTTCAAACCAAAACGTTTTCCATTTTTTTATTTTTCTGGTAAAACATCGAACCATATTGTAATTACCTGTTTTAGAATTTTTGAGCATAATTTTAGCATTAATAACGTGTAAAAAACAGAATAATTTATTTTACTAATAATCATCTTTTTTTTACTGTTTTCGCCTTTGTACATTGCATACACGGAAATGAAGTAATAACTTAATGGTTATTAATTATTAACTTATTTCTTTATGACACAAAAAGTAATTATAGGAAGTTGTAAGGTTATTTTGACGCATCGTGTATATGCAGTATTTTGATAATGTATGGAACGTATTTTGAATGTAAATGAAGAGAGCTTGCTTGTGTGCTTTAGTGTATGTAGAATGTAAGTTGGTGTAACTAATACGCCAATGGTGTTTAATGGAGAATTAGATATATGAAGGTATATTTGAATGTTGCAGAAAGATTTTCATGTTGAAAGCGTTAAATTTGGTTGAAAATGTGCGACAGAGACAGCACCAGCACTGGTAAGAGACTACTAGCTTGCCACTGGTCTTTTGCTGCTGTATACAAAATAATTCGGATTAAAGAAATTATTGTAGACATATGAGTGAGTAAGATTATGGTATATTGATATTGCGTTAATGTACAGTAAGGAATATGTATGCATATTTTGTTTGTAGAAATTCTGTAACATTATTAAATATTGAAAAATTGAATGCGTGTTCAAAAATGGAGTTATTAGAATGTGATGAAATTACACGGAAGCAGAGAGATACCCCACATGAGACGTTTTCATAGAAAGTTGAGTTATGGTCAGGATAATGCACAGAGTGAATGTGATTGCAATTAATAGTTTTTCGGAGAGCCAGGAGTGAATTTACAAAGAAAATTCAAGATGGCTACGTTGTTCTTAGTTCCGTTTTGCGTTGGGCCCATCAGGACTTCCACTCGGAAAAGAAACGCACGAAATACGCGATTGTGAAAGGTGAATTTTGATGTTAGCGCGAAAAGATAGTTTTCCTCATACACTTGTAGTGGCATGGCACTCCACATACGTACACCTTGTGTGGCCACTTAGGCGAATACTGGACTAGTATTTTCCCCCTCAGAACACTCACTCCGTTCCTTCCGGTCCTGTCCTGACCACACCCATTCTTAATCCCACCATGCATACATACGTAATGTATGTATGTATGTATGCTGGGGGAATCCGTGATTGTGGCTGAAGGAGCTTAGAAAGCTCAAACAGACCCCTTCCTCCGGGAGGGGGGTGAAATACGTGACGTTTCCTTTCTTCTGAAGGAGATAGTGCGAATCGTTCGGTTGAATCTGAAAGTTCGCGCCCGCGGCCGTTTTTGGAGGGACCTTAGAATGGTCAGTGTTGGATTTTATTTCTGAAAATTGTAGTTCAGCAGTACGTATATATAAGCGACTGCAATGACCCATAAGGGGATAAATCATATAGATATTCATAAATAAATAGCAAGTGTGAATTAAAAGGAGATAATAGTGATTTCCTTTTAAGAAATTTAATAAGTCCTAAAGCAAGTTTAACAATAAAGTAGCAATATATTCAGTTAAATGTTCAGTAAGCGCCTGATCCTATAAATGAAGAAAGCCTGAAGTAACCCTTTAAGTGACCGAATTAAATGTGAATTTAGTTAGAGATTAATGGTCGTTGGTGACATTAATTGTCGTATGAATACCAATCGACAATAATATCAAATCAATGGTACAAAGCAAATAAGAGTGGAAGTAAATATTCTTTATTGTGACAAACGTTTACGTGAAGGACAAATAATAAATCGGATTGCCCAGGTAATTATGTGCATTGCGCCCGATTGAACGAAGGATAACTTCGCTTGTGAGTGTACAGCCTAATGAATTAGCGAATACGGCTGTCTCTGGGTTTTGTGCCAACGTGGGTATCACTGAAGCAGACCATATAGACGTCACTATATCACCGATGTAGGAGTAACTAACGTATCTGTAAGACATAGTTTTAGGTTTTGCTTAACAGATACAAGTAAGATTATCTTTTAAGTTCATTTTTGCTTGTTGAGTTAATAATTTTTTATTGTAAGAAAAAGAATAATCGATCTTTATCTATTTTGATGTGTTTAATACATAAGATTTTGGGGGAACTTTTAATATATAAGAATTGGTTCTTGTGGTGATCTTGAAGCTACGTGATTGTTCCTATTTGTATTTGAAAATTGGTCACTATATATTCATTATTTAATTTACTTTTATTGTTTATTTGTGTCAGCTGAGATAAAATTTTAGCATTAACCTGTTTAAATTTACCTAACTGTTACATCTATAGGTACTTGAAGGGACCTTTGAACATTTTCAGCTTAATGATCGATTTGAAATTGGCTTATGAGCCGGATCTATTACAAAATTTTATTTTAAGTATTTTGAATTATTTAGCAGTGTGTAAGATACAGAACACGAATAACAGAATACTTTTATTAAGTACAAATTGCAGATTTAAAGTATTAAAATTGAAACCTATTGATGAATGTTTAAATACGATTTTTAAAGAGAACGTATTCATAAGATATATAGCGGTTATATATGATGAAATCACTGATCCTTCGGTTTAGATTTTTTGGAAACAAACGAATGTTTCGTTGATTTAAAAATTATTAAACCGACATTTTTTATTCTGATTTTGATTGCTTTACTAAATTGGGCAACGTTTATTTAATTCAAAGTTTTCTGACAATTATAAATATAAATTTATATGTATACGAGGGATACTTAAAAAGTATTCAAATAACTGTTGTATGACTTGAAATTTTCATATGTACGGGGTGTGTTCAATAAGTTTACGACGATCCGTGCATTTCAAAATTTTCTTAAACTTTTGGATAAATTTCTTTACAAGTGTGAGTGAACTTGAGTAGTGAATGGTTTTACTGAATAAGCTACAATCCTGCCTTTCACAGTCAGATAGGATTAATTTAACATCCCGCCTAAGACTATTTATTTTAGAAAAATTTAAAATTGTGGTGCGTCTAGAGACAATTTTTCCTGGACTGAGCCTTATGAGTGGGAGATTTATGGTAAGTTTAAGGTGTTTGAAACCATCTTTCAGTCATTTGACTCCTTATACCGACCCCGCCCATTTCCACTGTAGCTTGCTTGGCAACCCGATTACTTCGGTAAATCTGCATGACGCCTGGTGCGGTTTGAACGTGTCACAAAGTACTCAAGACGTCTTCTTTCTTTAGGAATGCACCATTGACAACGTCGAGCAAAGGAATTCGTTAATTGTACTCCTCATATCTCAATAAGTTTGTTTAATAGTTGCTATTACTTTATCTCTGTTATTGACAGGTGACCATATACTTCTGATGTTAACGTGCCACACGTGTAGAAGTCTAAGGCGTTGAGATCACATGTCCTTAATGTTACATTTACTTTTCAGTATATAAATGGAAAAAGCTTCTACGCGTGTGGTACGTTAACATCAGAAATTTATGCTCACCTGTCAAGCAACTAATAAACAAGCTGAACTAAATTATGTTTAGTACACTGAAAATTAGTTAGAGAAGCATCCCTCCAGTTTGCTTCCCAACTAGGACAGTGAATTAAAGAGATCACACCTAAAGACCTTGAGCTTTAAATTTTCCGCCAAAAAGCGTAAAATCTGATTACACCGGATGACCTTGAGACATAGCAACACTATAGTGTGAGCCAGAAGTGGGGTAGCTATACTACTGTAATGAATAATGCCGCAACGGTGAAAACCTTTGTACACAAATAACAAGGGTGCACAAGACCGAAAGCCAAGTGAATATCGCCTTTCCTTAATAAGCAATTCTTACAAAAAATCCTCAATATCTGTATCTTGGGTAGCATTAGGATAGGCTATTCCAAACAATATAACGTCAACTTTTATAAATAATAATTACAGGAGACATTATTTTTATGCAAATGTTAGTGGTTTACCACACTATAGATATAGTGTGAAAACAATAAAAACTAGCATTTTTACTATAACTTTGCTTTTGCTGGCTGAATAGTCACCTTTATTAAAGAAATCACTATATCATCCTATTGCATTTCATAATGCGACCAAAAGAAATCTTATTATGCATTCATCAAACTTATTCAAACTATTGGAAATTTATAATGGCCATTGTCTTACATATAGCCAGTTTTGCAGGTTTTTTGCAAACCCTCAAATGCATATATGCATACATGCTCACAACCACCCACCCACACATACACACACACGCATGCACATATACACGCCAACACGCACAAACGTACACATGCACACACGCACACACGCACACACGCACACACGTACACACACGCACTCATGCACACACGCACACGCACACACGAACACACGCGCACACGCACACACGCACACACGCACACACGCACACACTCACACGCACACACACACACGCACACACGCACACACCACACACACGCACACACCACACGACACACGACACAGCACACACGCACACACGACACACGCACACACGCACACACGCACACACACACACGCACACACGCACACACACGACACGCACACGACACACACGCACACACAGCACAACACACCACACACACGCACACACGCACACACCACGCACACACACGCACACGCACACGCACACGCACACACGCACGCACAACGCAATGAACGAACACACAACGACACACGCACACGACACACGCACAGCTAAACCGCACACACGCAACTGACAGTGAACAGATACATCACACACCACACGCACACACAGCACACACGCACACACGCACACACCACAGCACGCACACAGCACACACGACACACGCACACACGCACACACGCACACACGCACACACGCACACACCACACGCACACACGCACACACACACACGCACACAGCACACAGCACACACGCACACACCACACACGCACACACGACACACACGCCACACACGCACACACACGCACACACGACACACACACGCCACACACGCACACGCACACACGCACACACGCACACACGCACACACGCACACCCGCGCACACGCACACACGCGCATACGCATGGGTGAACTTGATACAAACATACGGAACGTCATCTTAGAAACGGTCTACGTCGTTTTAAACTTGCTGCGAAAACTGTAAGGTTGTTGAAATCTTGAGATTAATTCTTTTTTACAAAAGCTATTCATTTTATACACATACACACACACACACACACACACCACACACACGCACACACACACACACACACACAACACACACACACACACACGCACACAACACACCCACACACGCACACACGCACACACCCACACACTCATGCACGCACACAGGCACACACGCACACACGCGCACACCCATGGATGAACAGAGACACAAACATACGGAACGTCATCTTAGAAACGGTCTAGGTCGTTTTAAACTTGTGAAAACTGTAAGGTTGTTGAAAGCTCGAGATTAATTCTTTTTTACAATAGCTATTATTTTTATACACATGCACACACACACACGCATGCACATATACACGCCAACACGCACACACGCACACACGCACACACGCCCACACGTACACACGCGCACACGCATAGATGAACAGAGATATAAACATACGGAACTTCATCTTAGAAACGGTCATGGTCTTTTTAAACTTGCTGCGAAAACTGTAAGGTTGTTGAAAGCTCGAGATTAATTCTGTTTTACAAAAGCTATTCATTTTATAGGTCCTTTGTGCCCACGAAAAGCAATACCTTGAAAAGGTTATTTTGTCTAAGTGTAAGTTAGGTTAGATTCCATTTTTAAGGATCCGTTTTATGTTTGAAAATGCTGTTTCTTTATTAATTTTTACAAATTTAAGCTTTGCTATAATAATTGCAGTTACCGTCTTCAGTAAATGGTATAATTAATATGTCACATAAATATATAAAATCTGATAACATAAATATATGCCTGGGATAGTAGTTAGGGAACGTATCTGATCAATCGAACTAAGGAATCTAGTTTGCTGTTAGAAAGAATTAGTTGGATCTTTAATAGATTACATGTTACTAAACCGCTGTGAAAATGACAAACTCGAACACTCTCTAATGGACGAACTAACAAAGAAAAATATCACAATCAAAAAACAAATTTAATCAAAATATAATGTTAGCTCAAAGTAATATAGAACTTTAATTTCAAAGTGGTGTAAGTATTCACAGCTAAAAATGTAACATACCAATTAAATATCCAATTAAATCATAACAAATCCAACAAAGAAATAGTTTTACGTTAATATTTAAAACTATAATCGTTATTATACAACGTAAACATAATGTGTAGTGATTAACCTTATCTTAATTTTAACCATGTATGTTAAATCAATGCAATGCTGTGATAACTTAACATACTTAATTGGTAAAGCATTTAGTTCGAGGTCCAGGAAAAACAACAGAAAGCCATTAAAACTAAGATTAAGGCATACCAATTTAGTTCCTCACTGTATATTAACATAATAATAAGTTTTCATAACTATGACAGCACTCTAATACTTTCGTTTTCAGATTACATTTATACACTTAGCACCTTAATTAATTTTAATCATTTACTAAAGACGATAACTGTAATTGCTACCGCACGTTTGAATTTGTAAAAAAATTATTAAAATTACACGATTGTATACTCAAAAGGTAGTTATTTTAATTATTCATTTCGTGTAGTTGAGGATTTAGCAAAAAGAACTACGTTTTCTCAATCAAAGCTGTACCCTCAGTTAGATTCACATAATCATCATTTCACTTCGATAAAAAAAAGTGTTCCATCTGATCCCAATCAGAAACATACGGAAACCAATAGCTTCGTTGTTCATAACTCAGATATTAATTGATTTAGGTTGTTACAAAGTACGGTTAACAGAATTAGAAAATGTAGTTCTAATTTGGTATCAGTTTACGCGCTCCTATTCACTAACCGGAACTCAACAGTAAATCAGATTAAAACAATTTGTGAATGATAAAAATTATTAGCAATTGTTAAAAATGTATTATTACTTCACATTTTAGTGCCGGTTGTGCAAATTGAGATATTAAAGGAGAAAACGTTTCGTATGACTAAGCAGGAAACAAATAGTATATACTAAAGGGTTTATGTTAAAAATATTTTAAGAAGACAAGGTTTTCACAATTTAACATTGACATTGAAAATGATATTAAATGTCACAATAATAGAGCAAAACTACGTTCAATTACAGGAAGTATTTAATGTTTGAAGTTAAAACAATTTTAATCGTGTTTGTGGTCCATTCAAATTCAAACTATTTCGTAACAAAGTTTACTAAATTAACATACCTAGCATAATAACTTACAGTTTTTGAAGTATGACTCTTTAAGCACAAAAATGCAATAACAGTATTAGCACCACTTAGCATCTAAATGCATCCAGTATCTGGGTCTGTGATGATTGTGATAAGGATGCTCAATTTGCTACGTATTCATCTCATACCGCGTGATACTTTCTTTGTCAGTATTTGACATGAATTAACCTTGTATATACAGAAAATACAAATGATACGCGGGGAAAAATAATTTTCATATTTGTATCCGTTAGTTTGAAATACGCAAATTGAAAAAGATAAAAGCGTTCTTTGAAGATTCTTCCCACTATAAAATTGCTGATTGTTAATTTTGAACATCCTCTCGACGTAAACGTATAATTAAGGTAAAATGCAGCATCTTGATCAACGAATCGTGACTTCCTTCGTAAACTTTAAGAAATATCTACCCAATGTGCAATAGACATCCTAAGTTCCTTCGTATATTCTAGACGATTTTAATTAAATTAATTAACTTATAATTAAGAAGCACTGAAATTGTTTTAAATGACGATTTTGAATAAAATTATATGGAGAGTAAAAAATTTGTATTCACTTTGCTTTCATTTTAGAAGTTAAAACTTTTAAGAAGTGCTGAAATTGAACAAAGTTACTGCAAGATAATTGGCTACTTCAAAAAGTATGTTTATTTTATACCACAATCAATGAAGACGTCTTTTAATTTTATTATATTTAGCTATGAATTTATTTACTTACTTCTTCCAAATGTTCCTACAGAATGTTTTCTGTTTCCTTCTACAGTGTCAGACTAATATAAAATTGTTAATTTAAATAGAACATATCGATTGAAAAAAAACTAGTTGGGGTTCTCCACTTTAATCTTGACATGACATATATAAATGTTTTTCAGTCACTAACTGAAAAAGTCGACTAAATCTGATATTTTCATGAAAATGTAAATGTAAATTTGGTGATCTCGCCGACTAACTGTTTGAACCGCTTCTTCCTATACATTTATTAGGAAATTGTATGTACAGATAAGCGTCTCTAAAAATAACTAGAAGCACCGTCTAATTGAAGCCACATTTTAGCCCGTATATTTAGAAGATTCCATAGAATTCATAAGAATTTGTAACCGTTTAAATGATCATTAAAAAAAATACACTTTTCGATAATTTTGACAAATATATTAAGACTCCATCGATGTTGATGACTAACAATACTAAACATATGTCTATTATCCGTGTCATAATAATAGAAGTTATAACTTTACTCAAGAAAATTTGATTCGCCCGTAAACAAGATAAAATTGAAAAATGTTGTTCTCTCCAACATTTTCAAGACACCATGTTACAGGCTAAATACTCACTAGAGCATCTAGTCCGTAAAGGCAATTTATGCAACGGTACAGCCCAGTGATGTGGGCGAGGTTCTTACTTAAATACCGTAAGAGAGTACTCGTAGCAACTCCAAAATCGTCAAAATCGGGTAAAAATTGTCAAAAAATCGCCACCCGTTAAAAATCATTTATAGCGGGAAAACGTCATGAACTAATATTATATTAGTCTGACAGGAAACCAAAGCGTTCATTCAAAACTACCACTTCTACAAAGTCTACTCCAAAAATATTAACGCCAGGTTCACCTAAACTTCAATAAAATCTTAAGCTTTAAACATAAAAGCCGCAAAATGCGAAATAAAACCTAAAACTCACTAAATGTTTCGATAAATCTGCGTCAGAAATTATTACCTCAACTAATTCAAGAATAACCGGAAATACGGCAATTTAATTATTCAATTAAAACAAAAAACATACTTCACCACAAACTAAATAAACACCATCAAAAATCAATGAAATTCTAAAATTTATCAAACGTCTATATCGGGATGTAATACTTAAATTCAAAATAAGCTTCCTAGCTGCCATAACAAACAATTATATTCGCTTACCTGTTCGGCAAATCAGACACTAAAATGTCTCCAATCAATAAGTCGATACCTATAACAATACTCCAAAGACATCTCGCAACTTTTCGAGATACCCTCGTATGCACCAAAAAAATACAATCAGCTGCTCGGTCAGCAAACTGATCGTTATGTAAATGCATTACGTCAAACCATGAGGAATCTCGTTTCTCAAACATTTACCTAATTAATTACTTAAAAAAACGAATTACTTTCGTTAAAATTTATCAAGAACTAAATAAACGATAAATTGTCGTTGTCGCTGTAAAGTGTTTGGCTCAAATATTTTATCAAATGAACTCAATTACTAGCAATCTTAAATGTGAATCAAAAGGTTTCTACTCTTTTAGCTTATTACTTTACGTCAAAATTGTAGCACAGAGGACAGATCACAACAGATTAATATCTATCAATAAAACAGTTATAAACATTACCAATGGAGGTATATTATGACATCTCAAATTTTGATACAGTTACGTAAAAAAAAACGTTAAATTTCGCAATTCCAAAACAAGAGATCTAAAATAAAACTAATATAATTCAACCGGCGTTTGCAAGGCCCTGTTATGTCAGTTACCATGTATTGTAAACAAATACCTTTCATTAAATACAACAGAAATAATACAAAATTTTCGAGCACCACAAAAAAAATCAGGATATACACAATAAATTATGAGGATGAATACGTCTGTTCTCAAAATCGCCTGAGGGGCCTTTACACGATATATTACACAAGCAAGCGTTTGCATTCTTCCACATAGGCCCAAAAGATAAAAAACACACACTTTATTATTGTCACCAAAAACAGGAAATAAACGTTATCTTGCATAACACCAACAACAAAGAGATGTTCTTCCTCCTCTGAACTACGATAATCAGTCGGAGAACCGGTTCAACAGGTACCGAATGGTTCGATAGTTGGCTACTACGGTAAGCTTTCCATGTGAAATTTCACAAACGACAAATCTTATTCATGTTTAATCGAACTTAATTTACGACAGTTACTTCAACCAAAACTACGTTAACCAATTCTTCATTTGATTCAACGTAAATGCACAACTATTTACAAAGCGTTACTTGATTAATTCTATTCATTCAAACTTATTATTGAAATTCGGTATATTTATTTAATCGGCGTCTTCTTATTAACAATATTTACAGGAAGCCGTCAAATAACACTTGAGCTGTTTACTTTCGATCCGCACAGCAGACGCTAAGAACTCCAAAGGAGTTATTCTCAGCACCATTTGACACTGTACCCAAATTCCATGGACGGCAATATGTCGCGATACGACACCGACACAATAAATACTCCAGGAGGCGAGAAGACACAAAATAATCTTCTAATTAAGGATAACGAAATAAAATTTCCACGATAGCTTCACTTAACCTCCAGGTTGGCGTAAATATTTCACTACCTTCACACACCAACCTTTGTGTATGCGAGAAAGCGCAAACAAGCCTTGGCCCTTATGGCATCATTCCAAGACCAAGGACATACGTTCAAAAATTCTTCAGTTACGCCATATTTGATTTTAAAAACGACAACCAATCGTTCTCTCATTACCTAATTATAAACGCGGTAGGAAGTATAGGCCCCCTTCTACAAATGGTCGAGAAAAATCATGTCATATATTTCGCTTTCACATAGAAACTGCATAGGAAGCTTTCCAAGTAAGTAACGCTCATCTACACTGCAGTCCATAATATGAACTTAACATTTATTGAGGTCATATTCTAATCCAGCTATATCTTGCCTTCTCCTACAATGATGATTTTTAATTGAAAGTGAATAGCAACTCGGTTTTTAAATATAATTTAAACTTCGAGAAAATTTATATAATTTCAATCCTAATGTAAGTTAGTGCTAACAAATGAATACCTTTTAACTAAATATGTACAAATTCTAATCCGAAATTCAATGGAAAGCTTTATAAACAACAATAGCAAAAGTATATCACCCTAATTTTAACTGTAATACGTCAATTTTTATTCAGAATACAACATAATTTCTCTCTTTCAACTAGAAAAATACCTAAAACTCAAAATAACGAAAATACACTCACACTCACGCACGCACGCACACACACACTCACACACGACACACGCGCGCATGCCACCTGTCGCACACGCACACGCACACCACGCACATCACACGCACACGCAGACGCAACGCACACGCACATCGCCACGCACACGTACACGTACACGCAACGCACGCGCGCGACACAAGCACACGTACCCACACGCACACGCAACGACACAGCAACGTTCACACGCACGCAGACGCACACGCACACGCACGCACGCACACGCACGCACACTGCACACGCACACTCACGCACACGCGCACGTCACTCACACACACACGCACACCGCACGCACACGCACGCACACGCACGCACGCACGCACGCACACGCCACGCCCACGCACGTACACACACACACGCACGTGCACTCACACGCACGCACGCACACGCACGCACATGCACACGCACACGCACCACACGCCCACGAACGCACGTCACGCACCACGTGCACTCACACACGCACCACACACGCACACGCACGCACACGCACGCACACACACACGCACAGCACACGCACACGCACGACAGCACGCAGCACGCACACGCACACGTAGACGCACGCACGGATGCACCCACATATACGCACGCACGCGCGCGCACGCACGCAAGCACGCACACACACACACATACACGCACACACACACGCACACACATACACGCATGCACGCGAGCACGCATGCCCGCACGCACCTACGCGCACACACACACACACATACACACACACACATACACACACACACACACACACACACACACACATACCTACACACACACACACGCACACGCAGGGCTAAAATCAAAACAGTACTTTACGTACGGTACGTCATGTATAGGAAAGTACAGCTAACGTTACAAAATAATGATGCCGTGACATCCTCAAACCATTCCTAACTGATCTACTAGTATTAAAAATGGTAACAGTTTTGTCATTATGTCAGCTATGATTTCTTTTGTAATTGCTGGACATTTGTGTCTTAATTTAATATTTTTTCTGTAGTAAACTAATATTTAACTTTAATGTGCTTAGTTCTCTGAGGAAATTCCGAGTTTTGTACCATTCTTAGATTCTCGGTGAAAAACGGAAGTTTTTTCGTTCCAGTTCATTTCTATAAACACGGTAGAGCCAAACAGCTTATTTAGTGAGTTCATTTGCCGGAACTCGTTCAACTTTTTGTTGATATAACCATGCAGTGTCACCCCACGCATATTTAATAGCGTCCTCCGAAATCAGCGTCCTCCAGCAGTTAAGGCCGTTCGACAATGGTCGATAAGTTATGCCAATAGTATTAGCTGTAGTTAAGTAGTCTAGTATACTTGAGAGTATGCCAGATACTGATACTGTATGCCAAGTCAGACCTATTTGCCACTATGTCGTACTTTAATACAAGTGATTGTGTGTAAAGAAAATCAGACTTCATCTCAACTTCCTCAGGTTATCTTGTAGTCTATGATTCTTTAATCAATGTAGATGACTCCGACTTACAGTTTTAAAAACTCAACCATTCTAAAATCTTCTTAACACACACTTTATGGTATTTTTTTGTTCACCCATCTTCCAAACGTTCTATCTCTAAACTCATAAAATACGATGTTGTTTTCGCGGTGGTATTGAATTACTCCTACAATTCGTTTAGTTGTCAGATGCTTGTCGCCCTGAAGCGATGGCCAGCTCATCTTCTACGTACAAGGTACTATTAACATTGTGCGTCCTGTTTATTTAATGTGTAAACGGTGATCAGATTCACTCTTAAAAACGGATTGTAGAAACCATTTGACTAACATCTCGAAGCTTGTTTCGTAGGGACTGCGATTAAATCTGTAAGGACTCTTCTAAATCGACAATTTGGTTTAAAATATACCCGAGATCCAGAGTTGCCTAGGATAAGAAACAATTATGAAAAGTCACTCTGAGAACATTGACAATAATCTTCGATTGAGTTCTCGACGGGTAGCGTTACGTGTGGAAACATCAGAATCAAAACTGTTGCGTGTACTTCACAAAGGTAATAGGAAGCCATACCATTTAGAGCCAGTAGAGAATCTGGTTCCTGTTGACGAAAACTATCGGACGTCATTTTGTAACTGGCTACTTGATTCAATTGGAGATAATCCAGAATTTTTACAAACAATTCTTAGGACAGATGAAGCCACCTTCACTCGAACAGAGATTTTTAGCCACAACAATTGCCATATCTGGGCTCTACAAAATCCAAGAGAAACCTGTGTTAGGTCTTGTCAACATGAGTTTAGAGTTAATGCATGACTGGGACTTAACAACAGTTATGTTATTGGACCATTTCTTTTACCTCCACGGCCTAATGCTAACCTAGTTTTGAACTTCTTGGCCAATTATCTATCGATTTGTCCGATTAGGTACCCATCGCTACACGAATGAATAGCTGGTTCCAAATGGATGGTGCTCCCGTGTATTTTGGAAGACAAGTGAGTGAATTGAATCCAGAGAGTGGGATAGAGCGGTAGATTGATCAGCCAAGATTTGAATAAGTTGGAAGGGGGCCAATGGGGTGGCCTCCAATATCACCAGATATTACGGCTTTGGATTTTCATGTGTGGGGATATTTAAAAGACATTGTTTAGGAGACGATAATGGAAACATGAGATGAGCTGGTGGAACATATTCAAGTGGTGTGCCGTCAACTGAAGGGAAATCTTCCTTAAGTTTTAGTGGTAATTAATTCCATGGCCAAAAGGGTTGAAAAATTCATTCTGGTCGGTGGATTTCATTTTGAGAACTTGTTAGTGTAATTATTTGTTTATTTGCTATTTTTTGTATATTTAATGTACATTAAGTCTAGTAAGTAATAAAACGTTTCAAAAAAGTTTGGCCTCTCATATCGTGTTTCAGGGTAGTTCAGTCATAGTTTTGGCCTATTTGTAACACTACATTAAAACAAGTATCTCAACAACGAAGCCATAAAGGAAAAATTTGCAAGGGTAATTTTTTTTTCTAAATTATTGCAGGGAATGCAGAAATTGTAAAATATCCAGTGACGCCGAAGATTGGGAGTGGAGAACGTGGTGCCGACTCCCAGTATCTACGCTTTCTTTAAATGATTTCTTAGAGATGTACTACATTAGTCTGTGTGAGAAATTTGGATGATGAGAAATCCAGTCTTTTTTTGCAACTTTGGCACACTATATCTTTGTTAGGAAGCATTTTTTAACTTTTCTTATGAAAGTCTTCGTTTTTCCCGTTGTTCTATCAACCATCAAAATTAACCTGAACCTGGACCACCCTATATACTGGGTGTTCAAATTCCCCGTATTTGTTCGATTATGGCTAAACGGTTTGAGATAATTTAATTCTGCTTTCGTGGGGTGATATAGAGGTTAATTGAGCAATCTAAACAAGTATTTATCACTATGCAGGGTCGTATAAATATGTGGATACCAAAGTTGCATCACTCTGTATATTTTACACAATACTTCGATTTGTACTTCCGAAACAAGAAAAAACTTGTTACATACTTTGGGTTTATTGTGAACCTGCAGAGATATATGACCCATTTTCTATGAAAAACAGGTCATCTTTCAGAATTTCTTGTGAATTAACCAAATTACATTTTTCAAGTTGGAACTAACCAAAAATTAGCAAAAGTCTTCTAATTTTTGGCAGATGTAAATTTGAAGAAAATTTGATTGTAGTACAGTGTGAGTCACAAACACAAACTGTCATTTATCTCATTCTTTTTTAAATTTTACCAGTCGATAAAGCTTCTCATGGGCTTTCAAATGATATCCCATAGTGAATTTCTAAAATGATTGGTTAAGTCTCCATTTTCGATAAACTGAGAATCACAGCGCATTTAACTACTTTCTTGTCGCTAGGGTAATCTTATCGCGTTATTTTAACGCTATCACCTTATGCTGGGGTTCTAATGGTACAGAATTGTTCACTAATACATTTATTTGATATTTGGGTTGGTAGCGATTATTATTATTATTAATGTAAGGGTGATCAAGTTATCAAAATGAAAAAATGCAATGTTTGACAGTTCTCCAATACCTGTGAGTACTTTCTCCTAAAAATGAATTTTTGAAAAGAAGAAATGTGTTAGATGACGGTTTGGGAGAATGCCATCAGAATTGCATTTTGGCTGAAAGAGTTAACAAGCAAAAATTTCCAAATATAAGACACCCGCAAGTGACCACGTTTAGAAATTTGACAGATAAATTTGACGCTTCGGGGAGTGTAAGTTATTGCAGCCCCACAAAAGGACCATACTCAATAAAGATGGACGAGAAGTTAAATGTCTTACTTCATTTGCAAGAAAATCCACATGTCAGTATGCGACAAATTTCAAGAGAAATCAACATTATCTTGGGTTGCGTGCATAAAATTATCAACGAAGAAAAATATCATCAGTACAAAATTATTTTGTACCAAGGTTAGCATAATTTGTTTCTCTATTATTGAAATATTCAAATTTTTACCTTCCAATGTTGTACGGTAATGACTTTCAAAATCAATTGAATTTTTGTAGTTCAATGATAGAAAATATTGAAGGTGGCTCCGACTTTCTTCGTCTTATTTTATTTAGTGATGAAGCAACATTTAGAAACGATGGGCACCCCAATCGCTACAATATGCATTATTATGCCACAGAAAACCCGCACTGGACGAGAGCAATTGATTCTATGGCAAATCAATATTTGGGGTGGAATTCTGAATGATAAGGTAATTGGCCCATTTTTCTTTGACGGTGTATTAACCGGCCAAGAATATTTGCAATTTCTGTCAAAAGAACTGCCAATGCTACTAGAGAATGTGGATCGTAGAACTAGAATGGGAATGTGGTACCAGCATGATAGTACCCCGCCACACTATTCTGGAAATGTTCGAAAATGTTTGCTTAACTGTAGACCTCAACAGTGAATAGGAAGAGGAGGGCCAATTCTGTGGGCAGCACGTTCCCCTGACTTAACCCCGATGGATTGCTTTCTCTGGGGATATGTAAAAAATGAAATATTTCGCAGCAAGCCAAGTACTGCCGACAATAAGAAAGCAACGCATATGAGAAACATTACACCCCATACTTTGTCTCGTGTGAGGCAGAATTTTGCAAGACAACTTCAACTGTGTGTCAAACAAAATGGAAACATTGATGAACATTTACTATAACTTCATTCTTTTGTAACTAGTATTTTTTGTTTGTTAATTTGTTCATAAATTTATTTATTCAGTTGGGTTGTATTGTGATTCACAGTTTATCGAAAATAAAGGCCTAACCAGTCATTTTAGAGGTACACTATGGGGTATCTTTGGAAAGCCCATGAGAAACTTTATCGACTGGTCAAATGAAATATAGTGTTTGTTCCATTTAAAAAAATTATAGATGACATTTTGTGCTAGTGGCTCACTTTGTATAAAAACTAGAAGACTTGTGATAATTTTTAGTTAGCTCTAACTTGCAAAACAATAATTTGAGCAATTCACAAGAAATTCTCAAAGACAACTTGTTTTTCATAGAAAATGGATCATAAATCTCTTCTGGATCATAATAAACCTATAGTATATGATAACTTTTTTCTTGTCTTAGCAGTACACATCGAAATATAGGGTAAAATATACGGGGTGCTATTTAAAAAAACGCAACTTTTGGTATTCCACATATTTATGAGACACCCAGTATAGTGATAAATATTTTTACAGAGTGCGTAATTGACCTCTATGTCATCTCACGAAAGCAGAATTAAATTATCTCAAACCGTTTAGGCATAGAAGAAGACCTACGTGGAATTTGAACAACCTGTATATGTACAATTACGCAGTTCGTTGGATACTCATCTGCGACATTTTTTATATTCCTATGTTTACATATAAGCACATGTATGTTAATTTTCTGTGACCTTTCAATTTAATCAGTTATTGCAAGAAAGCACTGGAGTTTAAGGGTATGTTAGATGAAAAGGGGTTTCTATTATTCTAATTGACATTTATTCAACATTATTGAACAGGGGTTTGTTTAAATGGTTTAACGTTATGTATGTGATAAGTTTAAAGTTATATGCAGTTGGGTCTACGTGCAACTTTAATAGTTATTCAGTTATATACAGGGTAGGTGCTAAGTTTGATTTTATTCAGTCGACATAATTGATTTAATTACATAAAGGTTAATGTAATGATGAATATTACACAATTGCGTTCGGTACCAGTTATGCTTGTTTATGGTTTATACTAATACTTGCCTTCAATTTCCTTAGTTGTAGTCATTAAAGTCTTTAGGGGAATTATTTGTGTTTTGACTACGCTTTTGAAGTAAATGAATTACTATAAATGATACTACACCGCTAATTGCGCTTGCTTTATTTGCTGTTATAAGGCGGATACTTGCAGCATCCAATTTGGGAGTTTTATTGACACTTAGGCAATGCTTGCACCTTTGACAAACACCATCTGTAAGAGCTCCTGCAGGGATGGCGAGTTTTGGAAACGATATAGTGAATTTAATTTCACCCCACGGATTATTTTACTATCAAGCTGGCGTATTTACTGTACTGGTAGATTAATATAATCGTACTTCTCTTTCAGCTCAACTAGTCGCTTTCACTACTGTTGTATGCACTATTTCGATTTTGGGGGGCAGGCCTAAAAATTGTGTCGCTTTTTCTCTGGGTAAACCATATGTCCTTCCTCTTTTTCCCTCAGGTCCTTAGTCTTAAGTACGGCTGCGTAGCCAGCCCCTCCGATTCTGAATGAGCTGCAAAATTTCGAAAAATTATCCCCGTCGTTTGGAAAATGTAAGAAACTCGCCTTCCTTATCTGTTAAAAAGTCTCTGATTGGATGATCCGGAGTTTTTGCTTGCTTCAGTAGCTCCTTTAACATAACTTTGACTTCAGACTTTCTTCTCATGAGGCGTCTATAGCAAAATTTAGTATAAGTGTCTTTGAATGGAAGCATGTCTTCTTTGTTTAAGAATATGTAAACGGACCACAGAATATCTCATCAGAAGTTTTTGATTTTTCACTATGTCCAAAAGGAAATTAATATGTTATTATTGCCATAAACACATGGCTCACATAATAATGAATTAATTTATATCTCCTTCTTCCGTGATATACCCGTAATGTATCATGAATAACATTTATTTTTGGAGGTTCCTTGTGTAACACGGGATTAATTGCTGCTTTAAATAGAGTTCTCCCAAACTTATCATTTCCATAAATCTCGGCTTTAATCTCATAGAGAGCCAACAGACTGCTGTAGTTGACCGGTGTTCAACGTTCGCGTGCACAAGGCGAACTGAAAACAGATTCCTAGAAATCTTGGGAAGCAAACTTGATCATAAAACATAGTCTGTCGAATTTTTGAAAGATACAAGAATTCGTGGGACAATATGTACCATGTTTCGTAGTTCCATTATCGATCCATCCTACAGTTGAATCTTTCTCCATCGATAAAGTCTCAAACACAGTTAACATAAGTGCATTACTGTCAGTGCAAAAACCATTTTAGTGTTCCTAGGTTTCCCGTTTGAAATGTACTAATTGCGTTGTTTAACCCAATGTCTTATTTGCTTATAGTAATTGCAGACCAGTGCTGACCTACGTATTTGCTTATTCTCTTGTTTGTAATTATTTTGCTCTCTATCATTTGCTACTCGCGCTTCATGTAAAACTGACTCACTTGTCTTCGCCATCATGAAATTTAAGTTTAAAGGTGCACAAGGGAGCAGCTTTCTCATCCAATGCTTTACTGTGATCTTCCGTCAATAACATCCAGCTTGACTTAAAAGTATTAAAAGTCTTGGTAAATTCTGTTAAGTTTTGCAAACTAACATAAACTAAAATTCTTAACGTTATGCCCATTATTTAGTTTGTTACACAAGCTTTTTAATTTTGCGATATGAGTAGATACATTTTCCTGCCGTATCCAAGTAAACACAAGGAAATCCGTACGAATCTTAAACGGTTGATCTTGTTAGCAACGTTTAAACTGTTCTTTCAGTGCTTTCCAGACGTCATAAGCTCAATCAGACTGACTAGTTAAATATGTTTTTGTAATTTGCTTCCATTTTGATTCTTTAATAGACATATTAAGAAACGCGACGTCACCTCCGGTGTCATTATAGCCATTAATCCACGGAATATTTATGAAAACTTTTAGGTTAGCAAACCACGGAATATTTATGAAAACTTTTAGGTTAGCAAAGCTTGATTAGGAATTATGTCATGCATGTCACTCTTACAAAGTGTGTCAGAAACAGGAAACATGGAAACCTTTGATATGAGCAAATTCGCGACCGTATTTTTGCAATTTCACATATTTCAGGAGCGTACGTGCAAAATTATTCTGATTGTCTTCCATTTTCATATTTTGTGACAGAATTCGGACAAAATAAAAGGCGGCTAGATCTAATTTTCAAAGATTAAATTAAAACATTGCCAACCACCACAAAAAGCCCTAAATCAGTAAAAGTAAACATTTTTGTTTAAAAACGGCATAAAAGGGCAAATTTAAAAAAATAGCATAATAACTTGATTGATAAGACCTTGAAGTACACATTGTGCAAAACACTCGTGGCTACGCCACTGCTTTTTTTAAACTTGAATCATAGATGTCAGGGATACAAGTTTTAAGGGTGGTGACAGTGGGGAAGAATCTGGCGTAAATAAAAAAATTAAAATATGTTCTGAAACAGTATCAATAATAATAATTCTTTCGTTGTACACCTTTCACTATAATGAATGTACTAATTTATACATTTTATGAAAGGGTGGGTTGGATACAGTAAACAAATACATTAGTTTCGGTTAATTCAATATATCCATATTAATATTTGTTTCGGAGATTTTTTTAATTCACCAGATTGCAACTACTGAAATATTTTATAAAAAATGTTTTACCCATTTATATTAAATACTCTCTAAAATACGTTTAATGTTATTAATTGACTACGGATTCGTAAGCACTGATTTCTATTACAGTTACTTTCTTTATAAGCAGATCCATATTAACAGGCATAACAGATATTAATTTACTGAACCCTAAGGCTGGCTAATAAATATTTCCATAGTCTGCATTTTATTCACACGTATAGAGTGCTTTCCATACTCAAATGATATTAATCTTACATTCAAAGCAAACATAATTTATATTTCATCTCTAAACCTGATTGAATTATGAGAAATGAAACAACTGTACACGTTATATAGCAATGCATAATTATGCAACTCCTTGCGTGTGGTTTTTGTTGTGCGTATGCGTGTGCGTGTGTTGTTGTCGTGTGTGCGTTTTTGTGTCGTGTTGTTGTTTGTGTGCGTGTGCGTGTGCTGTGCGTGTTGTGTGCGTGTGTGTGCGTGTGTGTGCTGTGCTTTATCCTCTTACCTAACTTCGTTCTGATTAACCACGGACAGCCATTACTCTGGTTTCTGATTGGGGGCAGTAATTTTTGTTTTTGTGGTCAATTTCGATTTTGGAGTCCGTCTTTGTTTTGGTGGCCATTTTTGTTTTGTCTGATATCAACGTCGCACTTAGTTTAATTATCGATCATAATTAAAAGTAGTACTGGCTCAAGAGGTCTAGGTCTATGCATGCTGACTGGTTCTCTTTCGTGCCGACACCTAGTGGTGTATTTTAAAAACTAATAAATGTACATTCAATATGTTGAGCTGAATGGACTTCTACCAAAATGTCTTGGTTATTATCGGTGATAAAAACATTAAGCGCGTTTTCGATAATTTATTATAAGTAATACTATCTTTGAGATTGAATAAAAATACATTTCATTTACCAGCGGCAGCATTATCATCATAGTCTTCCATACCTATTAGACCGTCAGCTACCTCTTCTTGTACCTCAAGATTTGAAAAGTTACAACAGGTTTAACCTACTGAACACTGTAATTCCAGGCAAAACAAAATTCACACAACTGAATGCGTTTTGTAAAGATGTTAATTTCACAAAAGTTTTATACCAATAAATTAACATCTGGCACTATTATCGATTTTTGTACATTTACAGTTAAACTAGTGAAAATGTCTTAACAGTAACAAAAAGATTTACAGGTATCGTATATTACAGGATAAAATATTCAAAATTTAAATACTGGTTAAGATTAAAAAGAATGAATTGGAAATGGATTAAATCATGTACTTGAACTATACTAGAAATTAAAACTACGACCATGCATTTAAAGCTATGGCAGCCATAACCGTAAGGAAGGTTGTCATAACCATCCTACTTTCTGCGACGTTTGCTGTACTATGCCTGGTGAACCTTGCTCTCTGGCATCGATACATTTTTACGGTCAATTTGTGCGTTCACAGGTTCGATGCCACTTAATACTAACGACTTTAGTGTGTTGAAATTAATCACCTGGGAATTAGTATAGTTTAGGGTAATTCCCTTAGCTTGACACACTGTGATGCATTCCTTTTTACGTGTAGACAACACCTTGTGCGCATAATTCTTAGGACCCCCGCTTACGACATCCGTTATTCTACTACCGACTCCGTAGACTTCTACCTCATCGATCATATCACCAAGAAAATCACCGACATGTAGACCTCACTTACCGGGACTTTGCGTGAAAATCATGGAATCTGTATCAAAGTATAGGACCCGTTCAGCTGCCTAGACGACATTGACTGTATTGAGCTGTTTGACCCATTACGATCATAACTTCCTTGTTTACTCAAAATGATTGGACCTCCTTCGATGGATTTATCAATTTTGAAAAGTCGAGGATCAGAAATAATTGTGGTTTCATTAAATTTCTTACCCGAACTTTAAAATAAATTTTAAAGTAATTTAACACGTTTGCTTGGTTTTGAGAAATTATCGACGTAACCTGAGAAAAACCATACTGCCTCTGTCGTATTGGCTAACTTCATACTCCCACACTTCAAAGACTGCTAAAATTCGGTATCCCAATCCTCTTGGAAGCTCATCCGCCACGTAGGTTCAAATTTACGTTCGTCCTGCATATGGATGCAATCATGCTAGAACCTAGTTTCAGCCTTCTACACAAGACTAACATTAATTTATTGTGCATTTTAAGAGACAGGACAGGTCGACACAAATATATAATGGCGGGAGCACGCTACTTTCCACACGGCCTTCGATAGTGCGCAAGTCGAGGTTTGAGTAGTCAGCATTAATATGAACTGTAGGATACTTGTAATATTTGTTCACATGGGCGTACAGTGAAAAAACATCCAAATACCTGATTTACACCGTCTTGTTCCGCTTTATAATATAACTTAATCGCATTCGACCGAAGAATCTATCGCGGGGTTGAGAGGTGACTGTTTCAGCACGTTGTTTAAGCTAAAAAACGCTCTTGCAACCGAATTTCGCTTTAAAAATGATCTGAATCCACATTTCCAAATTTCTATTAAACCATAGTTAAGAACCTTGTGTGATGTTCAACATCTTTCACGACGCAAAACGCTGTGCTTTGAGATTTACAATACCAGCTTTGGGTAACACCTTTCACAAGTGGAAATAACAACACTGAAATTGGTATACAGTGTTTGTTGAGAAAACCCATCAGCCAGGATATTTTAAGTATACGCGCGCTTCAGGCATGCTATACGTTTCAGAATGCTCGCGCCAGAAAGATTGAAAGCAAGCGTAATCCCTTAAAACCCCTAAAGGAATCGACTTTGTTTTCGTCAATAAATCTTTTCCAAAACTCAAGACCGGCATTTATAAGGATACTCGCGCCTTGCATGAAATAACGCACTATTCCGTTTTTGAAATTAAAACGAGTGCCCTTAGCAATTTCGGCATTGTACCACTTCATAAAGTCTGTTCGAGCGTCAGAAGACGTCGACACCGCAAAGGTACATGGCCGTAATAATATTAGCTCTGCACTGTGTTAAATAGGTGAAAAGTGGTTTTGAGGAAAATTAAAGGGAGTTTATATCATTAAGCTTAAGCTGTCGATGAATTTTACCTTGTTATTGCAGGTGAGAGACTTTAGTACCGTTAGATATGAATAGGTTTAAACAGGAAAGCAAATTACGTAAACAAGGTTACTACCACAACTACACGTTCAAGGTCCTTGCACCATTCACGTAATTTCCTAATTAACCGACTTTCTAAAGCGTTTTAGATATTTTTTGTAGAGAACGCTATATTATGAATTGTAGATTAAAGCACATCAGCATTTCAGAATCTTATTTGTATATGTAAGATTTTGATGGCAGCTATTTCCAAGTCAGTATTTTAAGCATTCAGCAAGTGTTTGCATCTACAAGATATTGAAACAAGATTTAGACATTGACAGCTAAAACAAAACACAGTAAAAAAATTTGCTATGAGTATATTTCTTGGAACCGAGGTTATAATATCTTTAACAAATAGCATCCGTCTTGAAAACCCTTACAAAGTTCAAATAGAGTAATCTTCTCATTCTCATTGTACACGGTTTAACATGCTTCTTACCAATCTTTGCGTTCAATCAATCAGAAGCCTTAAAGTGTTTTTTCTGAGCCGTAATCTGAACCAAAACAGTATTTTTCAAATGAAAGTTGGTTTTTACAACCTGGAAGTTAAATCAAAGTAGTAATTTTGAATTGGATTTTAAAACTTTATTTCTATATGTGAAATTTTGATGGAAACTGTTTTCAGACCAACATCTTAAACTTTCATTAAGTGTTTTGCATCTAGAGAATATTGAAATCTAGAGAATATTGAAACAGTATGCAAACAGTGACAATACCTTAAGGATGAATTTTAATCTTGCTTCTATAACCAAGATGCTTTGATAGAAACTGGTTTTAGATCAATGCTTTAAATTTATTTCTATATTACTTGGTGATTTAAAAATTAGATTGTAATTGAAAATCTGTTTATGAATTTCAGTAATTATGAACATTAAAAAGACCCTTAATACTGTCAAAAGGAAGCTAATTACGGATTAGGGCCAGGGAATTTGAAAAGAAGCCGGCTATTAAGATACATTAAACGCTTCAGCGGTTACCTACCCTCCAGGGGCATTTTACTTATGGGTGTTCCAAAACGAATCTAAACCGATAAAAGTGGTGCGCTCGCAAAGCGTTTTAAAGAAAATTATAGCTTGTTTTTTGGGAAAAACCGGTCATGTTGCAACTGTTGCATTGGAGGATCGAAGAACAGCTACTGCTGATTAATATACCTCAATTTGTCTCCCCCAGGCAATCGGTGAACTTAGAAAAAACAATATAAATAAGCGAAACATTCTGCACGATAATGCAAGTGTGAATACAGCACGGCAAATTAAAGAATTTTTGACCGGTCAAAGTATCAAATTAATGCTCATTGCCCCTTTTTTTTGTACAAAAATATTAAAAATAAAATCCGTGGTAAGCGCTCTTCATCACCTGAAGAGGCCGTTGAAGCTTTTGAACTATCTGTTTTGGAGGTACATTGCTCAGAGTGTTTTGAAGATTGGTTTTACCGACTGCAAAAGTGTATAGATCTTAAGGGAGAATATTTTGAAAAACAATAAAAAAATTTACGTAACATAATTGCATTTTCTCCATTTTCCACGAATTTTAGCAGTGACCCTCGTATGTTAAAGTAAGCGTCACCTGTGTAATTTCCGTGAATAGTAATTTTGTCTGTCAATATAATCCAAACCCTGTTTTTCTCTGGTTTATCACATGACAAAATTGAAGATAGCAGTTTAAGGCTTCCTTTATGCATCCTCCTAAGTCGCCCTGAGCACTTTAGCTCGTTAGGATAAACTTGGCCTGTTCAGCACTACAATTATTAAAAAAAAAATAATGCATATAAACATACATAAAATCGATAGGGGATTCTGGGCATTTAACCGAAATGTACGTTGTTTTGGTTTTCCCATAAAATTTTGCAGTATGTATTGAGATCTTTTTGATGGCTTACATTAAAAAAAATACAAATACGGGTCTTGTTTGCAATAATAACGTTTATTTATAAATTTACATAAAGCTAATTAGAATATCTCTTAAAATTCATGTTCATAACGAGTGATTAAATGTTCAGTAGGACAATGAAACGAAATTTCTGAAATAAGTTCTTCGGTCTGATTTTCACTACTCTTAACTGAACCCCTATAGTTTCGATTTTTAAATTTAATTTTTTTACGTAAACATGTTTGAAAGTTTTTATCACAGTAATACAAAAAACATAAATTTAAAATAGAGTTACAAAAGATAAGACATAATGGAAGCACTTGAAACATTGGTTGATGCAACCTAAAGATGCCCGTTAAGCAAACAATCCCTATTGTCAATATATAGCACACCATAAACATTGTACATAAGTGTAATGACAGTTTGGGGTATTCTAAAGACTTACCTCTATGTTTTAGTAAAGTATTGATAAAGCGTAAGATTATAATGAATAATAGTAGAAGAAATAATGTTATAAATGTTACCTGAATAGCAACCCGATCAGAATGAGAGTATCTGCAGTTGTGGCAATAAACTATTAACAAAATTAAAGTAAATCCCCAAACTAAAACCAACAAAAATTTATAATAAGGTCTAATCTTTTTAGAAAACCCGACAAAATGGGCAGCGATACACCAGTCTGTTAAAACTACAATAACCGATATTATTACCATATAATGAAAGGTTAATCCCAATTGGAGAAAAATGCAGAACAAATGTGAAGATAAACTAAAATTTTCGAGAATTGATATTATTCTTATGCCACTAGGGGTTACTACTAATGAACAAATATCTAAAATTGCCCAATTGGCAATTAACAAATTAGATGCAGTCCTCATTTGCTTGAAATATAAAATAGTGTATATTATAACTACATCTGCAAAGAATGCGACTGTGCAGCAGATTAAAAAGATTATTTCGTGTGCTATGTACTTCATGGATTCTTCTGGAGTTATGCTTTCAGTACTGTTTTCTACTTCAGTTAAGTTCATAACTTCTTCATAATCCATCTTGTATCTGTAACAATAATTATATTAATAATTAAATATTTCAAATTTTTAAATAAAGCAATGCTTTTTAAAATAATTATCTGTTAGGTATCAAATCGTCTATTTCTTATACAAATTTAAACGTTTTGATTACAATGACAATTATCGTTCTCAGGAAATGATAATAGCTTTAAAATTAATTAGTTCTCAAAATAAATTTATGAAATATGTAAACGCAACGATAAGCCTGCTATTAGTATATTATTTTAATAGATGCATTTAAAAGCCAACTACACAATATTTAATTTATGAAAATGTAAACTTTCCCGATTATCACATGTCAATAAAATACTTACGTTTTTGGTACTAAATTGTGTACTTTTTACTTATCTTTTATACCAATTTAAACTATTAATCAAAGAATATGACATTTTTAATTGTTATTCTTCGTCGGTGTTCTGATTTGTCACATTCGTGACAGCTTAATAATGTTTAACTTATTAAAGATCTCACTATTCTTTACTAAAATAAAATTAGATTTCATAGTTATTTTTTAAATGCGTTTATCAAACTGTTATATTAATAGCAGGTTTACATTTATATTTTCGTGTCATAAATATATTTAGACAGCTCAATTAATTTATAAAATTATTATTATTTACTGAGGACTGTCTTTAACTGTAATTGTTATCAAAACGTTTAAATTTCAATAAAAAATAAATAAATAGTGCACAATTTGATACCCAAAGTGTAGGAATTGTGAAAGTTTGCATTTTTCGTAAATGAATGCGTTTCTTCATAATCTTCTGGTCTGGTTAAGTTTTAAAAGTATGTTAAGGCATTTACAAAAATTGAATGAGGTTAACTCGATCATTCTGAACTTTCAGCAATGTAATGAACCGTCTTAGAAGTTAAGACTTAAAGTGCTACTTAGTTTTTTGACACCACGTTGGGTGCCAAATTGTAATGATTCAATGGGTATTCATATCCCAGACGATGAGCACTAGATTGTAATGTAACAATCAACGATAAAGCTAATAACTGTGATGTAACTGCTAAACTACTCCGACACATTGGGAGACAAATATAATGTTATTTTATGTGCAATTGTATAACGATTTCGTAAGATAGACCAAATTAATAATTACCATTATTTACTCAGACTAGCTCTTTAATATATGAACGTCATGTAATTATAATGCACATTCAATAGAAATTGTTAAACTTTGACAAATAACCATAATCCAATGGTTCTGAATTTTATATTCAGCAAGCACAAAACTTATCGCCGATATCGAGTATTGATACTGATATAAGCTAATTTCTAATCGAAGCCAAGCATGACCATCTCTAGTAATTTATCTTACTTTGAATTGTGAATCGTCCTTTATTAATATTTAGTAATGCCATTTAGGAATCGATGCATGAATACAACGTAACTGTAATTGAAGTTAGTATTTACTTCTAAAGGATTCTATCCAATAATAGTACAAAGTTGATTAATCTGCCTGTTAACACAAATATTGTGAAAAATTTGTCTCAGTCAGTTCTATTAAATTAAACTCTCACCTGTAGCCGTAAATAATGATTTACATTCGAATTATTCATGAACTAATAATATACAACTGGTGCGTTATCCGCTCCCCTTACTTAGGAACAATGACAAATAAATTATATCTTTTGATCACTTTATAATTAAAATAATGGGGGCATTGAAAAATGTATACTGATCTATTTTAAATTTACTATCAAAACTAAAGGGTTTCTACGCCATAATCAATCTCAGTAACATTGAAAGCGTTATTCCCTAATACAAATTAAGCCAGTCCAAATACTCCTTCCCAACCTAATATAGTGGTAGTATCTACTTTAATTTGCATTAAACTAGAATAATTAACTCCAAGGTAGAAACGGATTACATCAATTTAAGTTAAACATTTAGTATAAGTGTAACAAATTTATTGTATAACGTAGCAGACATAAACATTGACATCTTTTATATAGGCCTATCATCCCTGAATCTAGCTACTTAATCTGTGTACACATAAGATACATATTCAATGGCCGGGTTCTGATAGAATCTATTTACTTTATCAATAGTTTGAGCGAATCTTAGAAAAAAAACGAATCTGCTTTCCGCACGCAATCATTGACTTATTTAAGTATCATATAATACATCGGGATCTTACATGACTGGAGGTAATAAGATAAGATAGCCTGGCGTAACAATGTTTCAATCGTCTTGAACTAAAATTGGTTTCTTAACAAACCAATTTATTTTCCTTTCAGTACTTATGACGCACAACTATTTTTACTTTAATCACTAATCAGCTGTTTCGCTTACATGTCTAAGATAGGTTAAGGTATATTTGAACTACACTACTTATTTTGAAATACTATCCCAATTTAAGATGCAATTAGGAACGCTTAACATTTAGTATAAAACCCGAACTAAGATGAATCAAGGTTTGACCAGTGACGGCTCGTTATCATTTATAAATTATGAATTGAATATGAATTTATTATTAATATAAATATTAATTAATACATTGTTTAAAATTCATTTAATGGTTTTAAATGTTGACTTGTAGACCTATTTTTAATTTTAATATAAGATTTACGTTATATTTATATAAAATGTTTTAATGTATTCGCAATTATTTTCTTAATATATGAATTTACGTTATAAAATTCATATTTAAATACGAATAATAGTCACTAGTGCAATGAATATTACGCTTTTGAGCCAAAGACATAAATACAGAATTTATTTGAAACGTCACAACCAATATTGCATAATTTTCGTCCTAATCATGCAACATATTTAAAAAAATTGCCACAAGCACATCCTCTAGGAGCCACAACTAACGGTGGGTGGTGTATAGTGAATAAGCTCCACTCACTACCACAGGGACAATGATAATTAGACACATGCACGCAAGCACGCACGCACGCACGCATGCACTCACGCACGCACGTACGCACGTACGTACGCACGAATGCACTCACGCACGAATGCACGCACACAAGTTCGCACGCTCCTACACACACACACACCCACACGCCTTATTTTGTCATCTAACACACCTCTAAAACAGCTATAAGGGGTTAAATCATTTACAGCGTAAATTGGAAAAAGCCCAGCTTCAGCAAAGTAATCAAACACTGCATCTTTCGCAATAGGTTTTTTCCAAGTATGTTCTTGGCCCATATCAAAAGGTTCCTCTTCATCTCCGGGTTGTTCATTTCGCATAGATATGTCAACTTGCAAAAAATCATCTAGTTCTCGGAATACATTTTCATGTGGTTCCGAAGGCTATGGTGGTGAACTGGAGGTTAGAATTGTCTTCTTCAGTAATATCAAGCTTGTAAGAGACTTAGAACAGCATGACTGATTTGGACGACTTTCGTCGGTTTTTGGGCGCCTTACTTTTAATTTGGGTGTTACTGGTGTTCTGTTGCTCACGTTTCGTTTTTAATTGCTTTGTTTCGAGTTTAGTATTTCATCTGGTTCTGTAATACCGGAACTATACGATATCTCATCATCACTGGATGGCAAAAACATAGGATCAAGGTCAGAATCGAAGAAACTGAACGAATCCTCAAATTCAGTATCTGCAAAGCAAAAACACCTTTTGTAAGCTAGAAAAAAGGACCAAATAGTGATTCCGTTTTTTCCCATAAAATAATACCCGAAGTAAATATATTTATTCGAGGCGCTAATTTTCCCAGACCGAAAAACACTTATTATTTTGAAACGAGAAAAATGTGCATAAACAAGCAGTAACTTACCTGACTTATTGCATTTCAAAGCCTTGGCAAACATTCGTTTACGGGACTAGACATTTTATTGACTTATTTACAATTTTACAAAACAGTAACGAACGAACATTACACATATACTGAACTTGTCGGAAATGATAATTTGTATCATCGCGACGAGTTATAACACAAAAAGCGACCGCCGGCACAACCGCTTGGCAATATCAGCATGACTATGCCATCCATGCCCGGTGTGGCTTATACGCTGAGATTCCTTTGGAAAAATTTGAGCTAATCTGAAAATCTAGCAAATAACAAGTAAATAATGTTTTTTAGTTAACTGTTAGGTATACTTTTTTCGACTTGGCACCTAGTACTTTATTTGTGCTTTTTACGTGGCATCAAGGAAATAAGATTAGTTAGTCTTTACCATAACGAAATTGAAGTACATATAACGTTTTTGACAATATCACATCTAATATTATGATCAACCCCGAACATTAATTAAACTTAGTCATGCCATGTGCTTGGCCGTGTCCCCAACTAAACTGATGTACTAAAAGATATTTTGGCATTCTCGAGTTGTAAATCAAGACTAACGCCAAAAACCTATAAAGTGCTGTTCTTTTAATCACGCAAAGAGATTTGTTTGATCTCGTTAACAATATGAAAAATTAACCAAAACCATTTGGTAATAAGAGACCAATTCAGGGTATACAAAAATCAATTCTTTATTGCTAATATTTTGAATAATCTTGAGTGCTTTTCAGAGAACTAAAATGTAGTATTACTACTAAGAATAATTAAAAGCGAATTTAGGCCATTAATGTGAAGAACCATATTATAATTTTTCATAACTGATAAAAGACGTCTACGTTGTCCCATGAGCAACATTGAAAACCATAAAACGTCATATTTTAAAACATAGTACAGCTGCGTCTTCCCATGTGTCTACTTGGATATATACTATAAACTATTTTTAAAATTTTGTCTCTTCAAACTTCATCTGATAGATAGCTAACATGCCTTAGATCGCTAATATGAGCACAAACGTACTGGCACCACCAAATGATGTTAAAACGTAAATATGTAGGTAAAGCAAAATATTTTGAAAATAAATAGATGTTGAAGAAAATAGTTCAGACAAAAGTTGTATGGTTTCAGGGGGGGGGGCAGTTAAAAGTAATCTTGAACTCGTCTTTTGAAAGTTTTTTCAAGGCCAGCTTTGTTTCTTTAATGGAAACCCATATTACCTTTACTGATTGGTCTTCTACGGAAAAAATACGTAACTTTTGTTAGACGCATTTTTTTAAATGTTTTGTTCTCTCGCCAGAGGGCGCCGTAACTTTTCTGCACTATTTTAAATGCATGAAGCTAATATTTCGAGAACTAAGCAGGATAGTAAAAACGATTTTAGACCAAAGTTGTGAAGGTTGATGAAGAACACTAGGATGATATTTCATTATTAATCATTATTCTCATGGAATTTCTTTTCTGCCCATTAATCCAATTATTTAGACTTCAGCAGTTTCAATTTCTATTTTCCCTCATTCAGTGCGGACAAACACTAACAAGTATAACAAGTGTTATGAAACTAGTTTCGTCACTAAACATGACAGATGAAATATTTTTGATCAAAATTCAGCATTTAAAGAGCACATTGACAAAATACAATTCTTAAAAATAACTGTTTGCACTCAATTTGAAAAAGCATTATGTCATAAGGTTTGCAATCCAGGTGTCCGCAGTTGTCGGAGAGTGACATGAAGATTGATAGGCATCATTCTAGAACTGTCAATAGTTGAGCAATACCTGATTGATATTTCGATTTTTCCATCTTTGACGATGGATGATTTTTCTTAAAGATTCTCAATGTTATATACTTCTTGGATGTCTTTGCATGGATATCGATGTGCATACTGTTGAGGTGCATTTCGTTTGCGGTGTAGTTAACATTGTGATGACAAATAAAGTCTTAAATGTCAATGAAAATGTGTAGTAATTAAGGAAACAACTGTTTCAAATTATTAAATAAGTTAGCTATATTCAAAATGAGTTACAAAATTTAAAACTTTCTAACAATATTACTCCTATGAAAATAACAAATTATGATGTTAATTACAATTAAAAGTAATTAAGCCTTGAAATAAGTAAAATATCTGGTGGAACAATACACGATATTCCAACCTACAAAGTGGAAATTAAAAGAAATGAAATAATTTAATAATAACCTTTTAGAATAATTATTCAACTTTCGTTTAATACGTTCATAACGAAAATGGGCAACATTGCAAAAACAATAAGATATGTTAGATGGACATTTCAAACTTTATGTCACATAGAGGTTAATACATATCTAAATGCTAACTTAACAAAAATTCCAAATGCCGCTTCTACAATATCGACGCTACAGTTTAAGAATTTTCAAACCTATTTAATTAATTTCTTTGCTTATCTATATATTAAAACACTCTATATAAAGGTTATGTAAAATTAAATTTCCTTTAAACATTATTTCTATATATTTCCATATAAAGTTAATCGTTATTGAGACGAAAAATTGAAACAACGCTTAAATTGTAAATTTAGAATTTTTTCCTGCCAAATTATGCGTACCAAAAAATTTCGTAGAACATTATTCGATACCTTTAAGGTATACATTGGTATATTTGTATCTATGAAACACAGTTGTTTGAAATTTTATACAAACCAAAAACTAAAACACACGCATTCGCACACATACACACGCTTACGCACGCATACGCACACGCACACGCAACACGCATACACACACGCACACGTTATACACACGCACACGCAGCACTATACACACACGCACACGCACACGCACACGACACATACACATGCACACGCACACGCACGTACGCACACGCACACGCACACTGAACACACACGCACGCACACGCACACGACACGACACGCACATGCCATACACAGCACTACGCACTTAGCATACACGCACACGCACACGCACACGCACACGCACAACAACACACGCACACACACGACATGCACGCACACGCTCACGCACACGCACACGACACGCACACACTCACACGTATGAGCATTCATCGAAATTTGCAATCGTTATAGAGATAATAAGTAGATTTAGCGTTAGTCAATTAGATAACATTCTATACTTACATGTATATGTAGGTTAGAAGGTAAAATTGTAAAATTTTAAAATTTTATTAGTTCCGTTTAATGTTGTGTTTTCCACAAAGTTTTGTAGTTTTACCGTAGAATACGAACCAGTAAAGAAATATAGGTTTCCATTTAAAAAGAACAAAGTTGACCTTGAAATAAGTTTCAAAAACGAGTTCAAGGTCATTCCAAGGTTACTGTAGTATCGAAACCATTCAACTTCTCTGAAATATTTTCTTTGTTTTAAAATCGTTCAGTTGATCAAGTACGTGCTGACATCAACCTAGATCATGTTGTTTTGGAAACGACAAGGGAGTAGCAATTTCAATGAAATAAACATAAAATTTGATAAAAATTGTTAGTTATTTAAACAAATTAAACAATGTTTAAAATATGATGTTTTAATCAATATTACATAATTTCACAAATAATGTTTTGGTACTACCTTATGACGGAATAAAATTAATTAAAAATTGATATAATCGATTTTGATAGGTAAAATAAACCTAATTAATTTATATTAGGATATCAAGTTTTGTAAAAATTATTGAATTGAACTTTTATTAGATTTGGAAAATTATCCTGAAATTTGTATTATTTGACGCATTAAATGGAGATATAAGCAATTGCACATAACAAGACCATCTAAAGGGTACTGTATATGAATTTTGTTGAGAATTGAATGTATTGATACGTTACGACGGTCACTATTTATATTTTAATCCTAACAATGTAAAACTGTAATATGTCATTGAAAATTGCTTTATTGTTTTTCAAAGTTATCTCCTTCATGAACAATACACTTTTGCGTTCTTTAACCATTTGTCATAGAACTCTTTCCAATCTTCTTGAGACACCTCCATAACATGGTTTTAAACGCATCAACGGCTTCTTCTGCCGACAAACATCGTTGTCCACGCAATTTATTCTTGACATTCGGAACAAGAAGTTATTGAGTGCCGAAACAGGACTGTACGGCGGATGACCCTCAATTCAATTTTTGAGTGTTCAAATAATCGGTTGTAAGACGAGATGTGTGAGAGCTCGCATTGTCGTGATGAAGAACAATCCGAAGGCGCTTGTTTGTTTTCCGCATTTCAACGAGGACTTCCGGCAAACAAATGGTTGTTACCATTCAGAATTTCCGTTTTACTTTCCTCTAAAGCCACAGTTGCAAAGTGACCAGTTTTTCCAAAAAAATAGGCGACCATTTGTTTGATGTACTTAGCAAATAACTTTTGTTGGATTTGGTTCATCTTGAAACACCCACACAGTCTACTGCTGTTTACGTTCCGTCTGTATGCATATATCCATGATGCATCACCTGTTGCAATCTTATATACGTCTTTGAAGCACCATCATTGTATTTCTTGAGCATTTGTACCAATCGACGAACCTTTTGAGATTTCGTCAAATTGTGGGATCCAACGAGGACAAACCTTTTCATAGCTAAATGTAATATATTATATATGCTGATGGAGCTAATGCCTAGGGTTCCCTCAATTTGACAGTATTTTGCATGGGATCTTGAATTATTAGTTTTACATAGCATCAATGTTTTCTTGAGTAACAACTGTTTTGACAAAGAGCTTAAAGTATGTTATTATCAACAATGTCTGTCGTTTCTAGGAAAATTTAAAACGGTGCCTAGCTGCAATCAGTGTTACCAAGGCTCAAAATATAAATAGTGGCCCTCGTAAAATCGCACACGTATAAAAGAATTGGATGATGAAAAGCAGACAGTCTCCATTTTACATTGACTGAAACTTTAATATTGACCATTTCAATTGTAAAGTTTGAAATGATATAAGATTTAAAATTGAAACTATTTAGTCGGCAATCATTGAGCATAAGGTTGTTTAAATATGTTAGTAACTGTATATTGATTCAAAGGCCTAAACGTCGATTTTGAGATCTGATCAAAAAAAAAGTATTGTGCTGTGCATTTAAGTTAGACAAGTAAATGTTAACAATGGTTCGCTAAACTTTGTCCTTTAAAGAACTAACAAATATAAAATTTATAAATTTAATTATTAAGTCAAGGTGAATTAACATGGTGTACAATTAATTGGTTATAACTGGAAGATTTCTTTAAATTGTATATAAGCATACAACTTAAATAAATAATAAGATGAATATCAAACGTTTTAAGCAAATGCATGTTGAATTGGGACAGTAGTACAAAATAAATAGTGAAGTTCAAATAGGTATACGTAACTTTCTTATACCTGTAAACGAAGACAGGTTCGTGTAAAACACAGTTTGTGCCTTCATCACTGAAAGGGAAATAAATTGATTTGTAAAGCGCTTAATTAAAGTTCAAAGCGATTGGAACATTATTATACCAATACCCTGAATATACTACGAGTGTATGTGCATATCGTGATCCGAAGGAGATACCTGAAATTGCATCACTAATTAAATAAGATGAGACCCTACCTTTCCATGTACAATATTGAAATAAGTCAATGGTCGCGTGTTGATAGCAGATCTAATTTTTAAAATTCATTAGTATTATTGATAGAGTAAATAAATTGTCGCACTTCGGATGCAATGGCATAACTTAAAAATTGAAGGTTTTGAGTTAACGTACGCATTTGTTGTATTAAAAGTTGCTTCATGCTTCTGCAAAACAGACACAAGTACACATTTCACAATAACGAGATGTCGTTGTAAGTCACTTTTGCATACTTTGATTATTCTTACATGCGACAGCAATATTGACAAACTCAAAAACGTCGATATAGCTGCAGAAATTTCGTGTAGCATTTTAGTTAAGACACGTGAATTGAATAGTGTTGTACTAATTTGCAACCTGAAGAACATGAATGGTCAGTAATACTGCAACTAACTTGCAATTAATCAAGCCAATGATTCCGAAAACACATTTAGTAAGCTGAAACGCAAATTATCGGAAAAATAAGGTAAGATTAATGTCTTTATAACCTATAAATGTAATTGATTGTTACTACAAATTTAATTTTGTTGGAATGATTTCTATACCAAAAATTGGTAGATGTGGTACACAATTGCAACGCAAACATCTCCAACAACCCCGTTATAAAACAGGGATTAAAACCGCATCCTACAATATTTTCCAAACAATCTTAATAATTAATCAACTAAAATTGGAGATGTTTGTTGCAATTTGTACCACATCTACCAATTTTTTGTTATGTTAAGGATGTGTAAACATTCAGATATTATATGTATTAATAACCTTTTGTATGCTGATTATGATGTAGACCATGTAATTTAACAACAATGTTGGTTTGTAATAATATAAATTGTCTATGTCTGATGAAGGGAACCACACATATGTTTTGGTATATGTCAGCTTAAACGTTACCTGATAATAAATTACAACATCGTACAACATGAAACCACTGTGTTTTTATTTTTAAAAGTAAGTTATTATTGACTACCAAGTGTTTCATCTTATGTCAAGTTAATGTTCGAACTGTTATGTCAAGTTAATGTTCGAACTGTTAATAGTGAATGTTTCTACCAAACTTCAATATAGTTTAAAATTACAGTTCGTAATATTTATCGTTATAAGAAGTATTAACTTGAAAACAGCAATATAAATTAGCACAAAAACTCGAATTTTTTTTCTAAAATTGAAGAAAATTCAACATTGCCTTTGAACGTTAAAAGCTTCCACATCTACACTAATATTAATATGGAAATTATAAACCAAAAGGAAAAAGAGCTTATAAACCGCCTAAATATTTCCACAAATTTTGTTTCTGATACTGAATAAATGCTAGTTTTAAGTTAAGGCACTTTTGCATCTGAGGTGCGATATATCTATGACATCATCATGCAAATTTGTTAAATGTACTTAATTTTTATTTAGAACGCAGCACATGGATAACTTAAAACATAATACGGTTTAAAATTTCGCTTATACTTAAATTAATTAAGACATAGATATTCAATGTTTTTGACAGTTAATTTACAAGAAATTGATATAACTTTTTCAGCGCCTCAAATATGTTATTTTAAGTGATTAAAAGGTATAATTTAACATTAAAATTTGTCACCGTTTTAAAGTAAAAAGCTTTTAACACATTGTATATTCCTAACTCAGTTCATAAATAATTGAATATAAATTAATATTTATGGCTAAAGGCCAGAGATTAGTTTACTTAAATTAACTAAATTAAAATTTTTACAGAACTTTATATTAACAGGTAGAGTTTATTTATTACCGTATAATATTGTTTTATCGGAAGATTTAGAAGTAAATTGTATACAGATTTCATTTACAGTTAACATTTTATTGGTGCATTGAATCTTCAATTGTAGTGTTACATAATAATAACTTTTAATAGAATTGATGATTGAAATTATATTTAGTGATGGGCGTTGATTCAAATCTTTGTACCAACAAATGTGCGCCCTTAAGATATTTACAAAAATATTTTCATAATTTAAAATCTACATCCGTCTCGAGATATTGCACTGTCAATTCCTCGCTGAACACGCTGTATACAGGTGTCCCAATAGAGCGTATTCGGTCGATAGCTCTTAGCCATTAAACTTAGAAGATAAGTTTAAATATGAAAGTTGTCTATTTTATAAGCTGCATAATCTAAAAATAGTTTGGTTTCTACAGGTGTAATATAAAAGCGGTACAATATAGAACTTTTGATTTTTAAATAGAACACCCTATATATATATTTTCTTTTTCGATTCTCCTTATAATTTTACATCTTTTTATAAGAGTGACTTACAAGCTAAATCTTACAGTTTTTGAGATATTTGCAAAGTTAACTAAAACTGACATTTTTATGTAGTAATTCAAGTAGGCGTATCTCAGTCATTTTTAAAGATAAAAAATAATCTTTGGTATAGAATTAATCATACATGAGCTTACTTTAACTATTGTCAAAATTGAATTTCAATATACAGAGTGATCACAAAAATTAATTCAATAACATAAATTTGAAAATGCTATATCTTCATTTTTAAACGGCATACCCTATATTTTTTAATGCCTTGACTTCGTCTATTAGTCGGCTTTCATTTCTGTTAAATGGTTTCGAAGATATTTCAGTTTGTTCAATTTTTTCGTTGATAACACTGAAGAAGAGTAACATTAGTCGGTCAAAGCAACCTATGAATACATAAGAAACTAAAAACATATTAACTGAAATACAAACACTTAAAATTATAACAAATCTTCAATGTGACCACCATTTGTTGCTGGCAACATGAAGTCTTTGAATAAACGACAAATTTACTTTTCGTAACGTGGAAACATTTGTATTTTGAATGACGTCTCTAATTCTTGCCTTCATATCATCTACAGTCGTTGGAGGATTTTGATAAACTTTTTCTTTAATCCAACCCAAAGAAAAAGTTCAGCTTTGTCAAGTCAGGCGATCTTGCAGGCCAGTCGGCCCTCCTCTTCCAATCCATTTGTTTTGAAACTGGATATTTAAATAATTCTAACGTTTCTGCTAAAAGGAGCGCCATCTAATTGCAGCCACATTTTCTAGGGTTTGTGTTTAATCTTGCAGATTAAACAGGGTATTTTAATAATGTTAATAATTTTAGTAATTTTATATTTAGTAATAAGTTGAGTAATAATAGAATTAACAAATGTAAAACGAATCGCAAGCAAAACTGAATATAAAGCAGGTTAATTATTGCGACAAATTGTGCTGATACAAAAGTGTGTAAGGTTGAAATTACACATATACTATATGCATTATAACTAGTAAGCACAAAAGGCGCTAAAAGAATAAAACATGACCTACTAACTAGGTCAAAACAATAAAACACGTCATGTAGAAAGTTGTATATAAAGTGTAAATAGTATCGAATAAATCAGTCTTTGAATGAATCTCATCTTTTATTCAGTTACTCAACAGGGTTGTGAGGTCTAGTCTACAATTGGTACGAGTGACGGCGTACTCACATTAAACCCCAACTACTCAATCTCTCTAATCAGAGAATTGGACATGGTCCTTCGAGCCACCAACATCGGCAACCAGTAAAATTAGTCATGGTCCTTCGAGCCAACAACATCGGCAACCAGTAAAATTAATTACTATTGAAGACATGATCCACCACCAACAGCAGCAGCTATTGAACATCAGCCTATTGAAGACATCAACACCACCAGCTACATTCAATTCACCACCACCACCGCCAAAAGAAGTTACTGCAGCAAGTCTACCTCTGTCAACTATAAGGATTTACGCCCTTACAGGAAAGAAGAAACATATCGACAGTGGGTAAGAAAATCAAGCTTTATAAATAAGAAACAACACAAGACTCAAAGCGAAAATGGAGAAGATAAACAAATTGGCCAACACCCAAAATGAAATTGGCAAGGCTATGGAGAAGATGTTTACAAATATGAAGAAAGATGGCGGCACGGAAGAACAAGGTGTACATTAATGAACGTAGCAAGGCATTGGAAACATGGTGGGAAGAAGAACAGCACACACAATGGAATATCCAAACTGCAGATAGATGATCATGACTACACACGTCAGAATACTTTGAAAAATTGGGTAAACTATATAATCACATTAAGAACTATCTGGCAGAACTGGAAAAGAAGCTAACAACCACCTCGCAAGAAGACGATGGGGTCGATAAAGAACAAGAACAGCGATTGAAACGACAAGAGATCAAGATACAACAACTAGGTGCTCTATTACAACAAGTAGAAGAAAGATTGAAGAAAGAAGAAAACACGGTCCAACTTAAGTTATGGCAAGACAAGATCCAGCGCCAATGGACTGCAATTGAAGACCTGCACGAACACATCAAGGTGCATGAAACAAAACATCAGGCCAACTATTTTTCAAACAGCGAGTTCGAGAAAACCGAACAATGGTGTGACCAAATAAGCATCGAACTCGGAAACAAAATACAAATGGTTGGAGATAAGACATGCAGCATCAAGATGCCAGAAATGAACTACCTATGTTCAGCGGTGGCTATGGAAATTGGATGACATTCCAAGACCTGTTTGAAAAATAATACACTCCAACAAAACGGTGACAACAATAGAAAAATGAAGTACCTAAAAACATAGCAGCAAAATGGGTGAAGTTCCGGCTGAATTAAAGCTATAGAAGAACTAAAGGTACCAAGATGGAAGAAAGATTCCAGATGGAACAACTTTACGCCATCCCAACCACCTCGTCGCGGCAGAATGTTCAATCTGCAATTGAACATGATCTTCGGCAGAATGTTCAATCTGCAATTGAACATGAACTTGCCAGGATGTTTAATCTTGCAGATTAAACAGGGTATTTTAATAATGTTAATAATTTTAGTAATTTTATATTTAGTAATAAGTTGAGTAATAATAGAATTAACAAATGTAAAACGAATCGAACAAAACTGAATATAAAGCAGGTTAATTATTGCGACAAATTGTGCTGATACAAAAGTGTGTAAGGTTGAAATTACACATATACTATATGCATTATAACTAGTAAGCACAAAAGGCGCTAAAAGAATAAAACATGACCTACTAACTAGGTCAAAACAATAAAACACGTCATGTAGAAAGTTGTATATAAAGTGTAAATAGTGTCGAATAAATCAGTTCTTGAATGAATCTCATCTTTATTCAATTACTCAACAGGGTTGTGAGGTCTAGTCTACAATTGGTACGAGTGACGGCTACCTCACATTAAACCCCAACTACTCAATCTCTAAACAGAGAATTGAACAGTTTGTAAAGGTAAATCTTCAATAAAAGTTTCAAATTCGTTGCGCAAGAAGTTTAAAATGAATCTCCAATGACCGTGTTTTCAAAAAAATATGGTCCTGTAATTCTTTCCCAATAATTCCGGCCCAAACATTAAGTGACCAGCGGTGTTGATGATCAACAGGAATTATAAATCTGGGATTCTCAGTATCGTAATAATAGAAATTATGTCTATTAACGTATCCATTTTTGTGGAAAGTAGCTTCATCAGTAAATAAGATCGTGCTAAAGTAGTTGGGTTTTCTAAATTTTTATTTATGGCCCAATTGCAAAAGTTTAATCTATTAATGAAGTCATCCTCGTCTAATTTCAGTGCAAGTTGGACATGGTATGGATGATATTTATATTTTTTATAATTCTATTAACTGTGTTTTGATACTACAACTTCTAATTCCAATTTCGGCAAGAAACGTGAGAATTTTCAATCACGGATTGAAGAACTAAATGTTCATTACCTTCGTTAATTGCGCTTATTTCTCGTTCTAAATTGTCTACGTAATGAATACTGCCTGTTTGCTCGAAACGCTCTTTCAATATTGCAAATGCTGAAACTTGTGGGTCGTGCATTTGGAAATTTTGCTTATAAATTCGATTGCTAAAAGGCAATTTTTATCGCTTTCATCAAGGACGTAAATTATATTAACAAGTTCTTCTTTCGAAAAATTCATTTTGTAATTTAGGAAGTAAGTATACAATACTACACAGATATTAGCACTGTTTGACAAGTTTGATTTCTTCATTTGTTTTCGTTCATCTTTTGTTTTACGCTCTTTTGATTAAATTGTTTAATTTTACGATAAATCGTTTAAAAACATCTCAATATCTCTTAAAAATGGTGATTTCATACAATATTTATTATAATTACAATTTATGTATTTCAGTTAATATTTTTAGTTTCTTATGATCCACAGCTTGCTTTGACCGACTAATGTTACTCTTCATCAGTGTATCAACGAAAAAATTGAACAAGCTTAAATATCTCCGAAACGATTAGAGATAGGTATAGAACATATTTAATAAAAATTAAAGCCGACTAATAGGCGAAGGCAAGGCGTCAAAAAATATAGGGTGTGCTATTTAAAAAAAAGAAGATATAGCATTTTCAAATTTACATTGTTGAATTAATTTTTGTGATCACCCGTTTATTCAAAGACTTCATGTTTGCCAGCAACAAAATGGTGGTCACATTGATCATTTATTACAATTTTAAGCTTTGTATTTCAGTTAATATGTTTTTTAGTTTCTTATGTATTCATAGCTTGCTTTGACCGACTCTTTTCAGTGTTATCAACGAAAAAAATTGAACAAACTTAAATATCTCCGAAACTATTAGAGATAGGTATAGAACATATTTAACAGAAATGAAAGCCGACTAATAGACGAAGACAAGGCATTAAAAAATATAGGGTGTGCCATTTAAAAAAATGAAGATATAGCATTTTCAAATTTATGTTATTGAATTAATTTTTGTGATCACCGTGTATATTGAAATCCAATTTTGACAATAGATTAAAGTAAGCTCATGTATGAATAAATTCTATACCAAAGATTATTTTTTTATCTTAAAAATAACTGAGATATGCCTACTTGAATTACTACATAAAAATGTCAGTTTTAGTTAACTTTGCAAATATCTCAAAAACTGTAAGATTTAGCTTGTAAGTAATTCTATAAAAAGATGTAAAATTATAAGGAGAATGGAAAAATAAAATAATATATAGGTGTTCTATTTAAAAATCAAATGTTACACCCTGTAGAAACCAAACTGTTTTTAAATTATGTGGCTTATAAAAATAGACAACTTTCGTATTTAAACTTATCTTCCAAGTTAAATGGCTAAGGAGCTATCGACCAAATACGCACTATTGGGACACTATATATATATATATATATATATATATATATATATATATATATATATATATATATATATATATATATATATATATATATATATATATGATTTATCTTGATATTTATGATGCAATATAGTCTAGACCAACAATAAATCACAAAACCTACCATCGTCAATCAAATACAAAAGTCACCGTTCTTATTATAAACACGCCATGGTACACCCTAATAGATAATTAAGAAATTAAGTACCTAATAAATTAGTAAATTACGAAATTAATAAACAAGTTGGTTCGATACTATTCGAAACTATTGGGAACCTTTGGCGAATCATAATCCAACCACAATTAAATTAAAATATGGCTTACTGTACCCAAAAGAACCGCAGACAGAAACCAGACAGAGTTCATCTATCATGAAATAATTAAATGTGATTAAAAACACAATAACGCAACAATTGAAAGTGAAAACAGCTCTTCATATAGCAGAAATACTGTTAATAACATACCACACTCAGACAGAAAGTGCCAGATAGTGAATATGTCGAAGGCAACCTGGATCCTTACTCATCCCAAGAAGGAATAAATATAATAGTATCACTTCAATACAGTGAAAGAACAATCTTGAAACACACTACTAAAGGACTGTCTAATATGAAAAATTATACTCGTATTACGAAGTCAACATAATCATAGGCATACTGCACAGCAAACGTAATAGAGGAGGCAAAGTAGGTACCAATTTACCCTCACATAGTATCCACGATAACTGAAGAAAGAAAATATATACGTACTACGAATTTTGCATTTAAGCGTGTTTTCATTGCTTGGGCTGATTAGATTTTGGGAGAAATCCAGCAGTGGAGATTTATTAGGTCAGTCTGTACCAACATATAGACCTTAAACATATCTAATTAAATTATTATTTGAACTTATTGTTAAACATAAATTATAAGTAATTAATATTAGTCAAGTATGTTTTGCAATACTGTGCTAATCTTGCTTTATTGCAGTCAATCATTAATATAAGTAATTTGACTGTCAATCTCATTATATTATGATATGAATTTACAATTCTACATACATAAAGACTTGAAATATTAGCATGATTTTGAATTGTAGACGCAATAGTTGATTACCAAGTACTTAGATTAATACAGTCGTATTCGAATCTACTGAGTAAACTTTTAATTTATGTATTTAATAAAATTAATAATAATTTTAATTACATATTTACCTTTGAACTTATTCGTTCATAACAAAACTTATAATAACTTAATATTAGTCAAGTTGCTTTGGTATGTGTGAATCCTTGCGATATTGCAGGCTCACATTCCATTAATATAAGTAATTTGACTGTAATCTCATTATATTTAGAATTTACATCAGTTCTACATACATAAAGACAAAATTTGCATCGATTGGCTTGAACCTTGGTGGCGCAGTTGGTAGCGCAGTACTCTAGCAAAGTACAGGTCGTAGGTTCGAATCCTACTCGAGGTAAACTTTTATTTATGTATTTAATAAAATTAATAATAATTTTAATTACATATTTACCTTTGAACTTATTCGTTCATAACAAAAACTTATAATATCTATTAACTGTTTTCCATTCAATTTTTTGATACCACGCGTAATTTAGCGGCAATAAATTCCTGAGGTAGAATTTAACCATTAGTCTAATTTTTTTGAATATCTGAATAACGATTAACTTTATAAGAAGAAGTGTAGGCATATTTTTTCAAGCAAATTTCATTTTAGATAACTTTTCTTTATAAATTTCTTAGTATAACGCAAGGTAAGTCTGAAAATTAATTAAATGTGTATGAAAATGGTTAAACTGTATTATTGATATCTCACAGAAACGTGCGGCTTTGAATTTTTTTTAAGTTAACATGTATTTATGTCTATTAACCTCTATCTGACGTCATTCTAACATAGATTATTGTTTTTGTTTTTACAAGGTTGCCTGTTTTCGTTATGAATGTATGAAAGAAGCTAGTTACCCCAAAAAATTATAATTATAGTATGTTGTGTATCAAGAACAGTAAGGACAACTCAATGTTTGATGCTCATACTGTTTTTTGCACGATTGTATTAAATTTACCACAATTGAAATTATTTAATTTCTACTAAACAAACGAAAAGTCAAAAGTGACGTTTTAAACAGAAATGTCCAAATTTTGTGTTCTTATTGTTGGTATGTTGGTAATATATACTTACCGACGAGTTGCCTCAATCAGTAAGCATCCTACTGTCTTGGAAACAGATATGATAAATATACGAAAAAGCTCAATCGTGCAAAAAATTATTTGATTGCCTTTAATTTTTAAGTTAGCATCTAGATGTCTATTAACCTCTATCTGACATGACGTTTTAACGTCTGTTTGACGTAGAGTATTGTTTTATTTTACTTTTACGCGTGAAAAGTATCAGTAAAGGTGAAATTAAAGTAAATATTAAAAAATAAAAAGTACCTGAATAAAGTAAACGTCTCAAAAAAATAATAGCTTTGTTACAACTTACCACACAATTATATAGCACTTTTAAGTTTAACAAGCAATAATGGACGCTACATCCACCTGCTTAACTCAACCAAAAACGACGCTAGGCCTTTGCGCATAAACATGTCTGAAACTCGAACGATATGCGTACGAGCTCAAATTAAAACAATTAAATCCATGTTTTTATGCAACTAGATATGCAACACACGCTGCACAAAATTCACATTAATTGCCCACGTATACGTAAATTTTATTACAAACGTAAAACGTTTGTTACAACTACCAGATACATGTGTCAGTCAAACGATTAACTCACGTATTATTAAATACAGTTCTTTACATAAACTTAATTAGTTCACTAATGATTTCGAACTTGGTAAATATACAAATATTATCTTATATATAAACAAATAGTGCGGAGTTTGTAGATTCTTCTTCAGTCAGGCTTCGCCTTTTGTACAAGGTAGGCTTGAGCGATTAGTTAGCGTCAATTGCTATGTCTTCAATGTTTCGTAACAATTTTTATTCAGTATCTTCATTGGTATTATATTTACAGCGTTTCAATTTATTTAGACCTACTTAAAAAAACCTATTTATATACACTGCAGAGTGATTTTTATACCTATAGTGCATTTCACAACAGTTTCAATTGGTATTTCGCTTTAAAGGCGTACTCTCGCCTTGAAAAACAAACAGCGATTGGTTTCCTTTCCCTTCGCATGCATTCCTTTCAGATCATTTTCCAACCCAATATATTAAAAATCACTTATAAAAATAGTGTCAACTATTTACTTATATTTAAAATTCTTCCTTTTCGTCAATTACGTTAATTTGAATCATTGTTCTCTAGCAAAGTACAGGTCGTAGGTTCAAATCCTACTCGAGGTAAACTTTTTATTTATGTATTTAATAAAATTAATAATAATTTTGAATAATTGTTCCTTTAAGTGTTTTCTAAAATCTGTGTGATTGGTATAAAATGGTAACAAATTCAAAATTCAACTTAATGTGTATATGTGCAAGATGAGTCTTTTATGTTATCTATCTAAAACGAGGAGTCACAAGACAAACAAAATGGTATTTTTCAACGTAAGAACATTAGCAGTAACAGACTTATTTTATTGTTTTTCTAATAACGTTAACGTTAACATTCTGCAACATATGACTCCTCAGCCTTTTCCAAGTCATCATTGGATAAAAAGCGACGCCCTATTAAGTGTTTTTTGAGTTTTGAAAAGAGATAATAGTCACAGAGGGCGAGGTTAGGACTATAAGGTGTATATTGTTATTCCTTAAAGCCACACTGTACTTAGAGGACTAGGCTTACTAAACAAAAGGTTATCAACGTTACCTCCCGAAGCTTAGGAGAAATCAGTTTCTCACATTCAGAAAATTGAGAAGTTGCTGTTTCGAATGACGATAAGCGATATTCGGAAGCTTGGGTATAACACCGTAGAACGTAACCCAAACTTGAAAAATCCATTCAACATAGAAGAGGAAAAAGCAGGGAAAGGTGGTATTATTCCTTCATGAAACGGCATCCCAATCTTAGTCTGCGCCAACCAGAAAGCATTTCAATGTCTCGTTTACAACTTGGATCAATCGGGTACCCCCACTGTACAGAAAAAATGCTCAAAGGTCGTTAGCCGAAAAGGAAAACATCAAAAAGGCGCACTGTTCAGCGGAGAAAGGGGAGTCCTTACGATACTGGTTGGTTCCACCAGTTGCTCTGGCAATTTCGTTCCGCAAGTAATTATTTTCAAAAGAAAGAGAATGAACCCCGCACAGGTCCACGGTGCTCCACATGAAAGTTTAATCGAAGTATCTGATTCTGGGTACATCAACTCCCATCTCTTCGTCAAGTAGTTGAAACACTTTACATTATACGTGAAACCAAGTAAAGATGCCCAAGCTGAACGGTCAAACAATAGAATAAAAACACTTGGAAGCAAGTGAAGACCGTGAAAATGGTGTGCTGATGCTGCAGCTACCCGGTCATACCACACACCTCTCCTAAATCGCACCACCTGCAGACTCTTAACAAGTTCGTTTCGAAAATAGATTTGTAATAATGCCTCTACGCTTTGGAATTGTCTGTTTCAGTCATCAAAAAAAAAGGTATGACATAAAATCATGTTCCTTATTCTACCTTATATGCCAAAAGAGATATTTACGTATCAGGATAAGTACCTATCCTAGCGCATTCACTACAATTTCAATAGCTCAGTAGTATTTATTAAATATCAATAGTGTTGTTTGTGTTGATACCACTGAAAAGTTTGTACTGATCCTTGACTTCGCATCCTCAAGCGCATAATATTGGTTGTTTTTTAAACTGCTGGTATAAAAGCGTTTAGGTAATTGACATTTTTAATTTTACCTTTTAATCGCTGCTTTATTCCCGGCTTTTATATTAAATAAAGTAATGAGTGACTTCACAACATTGCAGAATGATTTTTGACTATTAGGCTAACAAGTCTAGACAGCAAAAAAACAGAATTATTGTAAATCCTTTAATTACGTAAGCTGAGCCTAAATTAAAGTTAATATTTTAAGAGATATAGAATTTTTAAACTTGTCAAACATTAAATTTCTAGTGTCGCCCTATTTAAACATTAAATTAATTGAAAAATTATTGTACTACAAACTAATTCAAAGGTAGATATGTACTTACGATTATTATATTCTTGGTAAAACAAAACCAGACTTCTTTAGAACGGAGATAAAATAATAACACTGTCAGAATTTTCTTGTTCTAGGCGATGACGAATACATTCAATTTGTTGCATGTAAGTATAGTATAGGCCACGTGGTTCTATTATTTGTTATGAATGCGGTTTGTTATGAATCCATTAACGTTTAATTGCAAAATTAGAGAATGTAGGAGCATTGTGGTTTACACATTGTATGAATTCGTAGAGTAGGTTTATAGAAAAAAAGTTAGTATTTATAGAATTTTCATTTTAAAAAAATAATTGAGCTATAATTATTTTCACTTTATCCACAAAAAAAAAAACTTAGTGTTTCCACTCAACATTTCCGTATACATACATACATGTGCTATAAAAAGTACTAGTGAATTTATATAATTACGAGTACATAATAAAACTAAGTCCATGCAAAAAGAACTAAAATGTTGTACATGTCCTTTGTTTCTACTCTAAAAAAATTACTAAAAGTGTCTTGGGGATTTTTACTTTTTGTTTAATACATATTTTTAAAGTGTTTTAAGATGCATTTTCCAATATTAATGTAGGTAGTGTCCAACGCCTTGAATTTAAAACAAAAAATTAATAATACATTTGTAAGCAGGTTCTGCTGTTTAACGCTTGTACAAAATTTTGAATAAGTACCGCCGTTTTAAAATGTGAATGTATATTAAAATAAAATTTAAAAACATTTTTAACAAAATAAAAATTAATTTCCTGGTCGGAGATTATTGTATTACCAGCCCAAACTCTTAGCCATGCGGCTGTGAGGTACTTTCACGTTTAATTTGTATTGTTAGCATATTATTAAATTTATAGAGATTTTTTATTTATATCATTTTTAGTTGAAGCTGAAACTACGTATGCGTTTTACACGACTTTTATTCATGCTGCAGCATCCCAATCGAATATCTAAGTTAAAAGTCTCATTATAACGTGTTATCACAGGGTAAGGGATATATCTCAACTTATATTTTTAACAAATACAATTAATAACAAATGTAACACAATCTAGCTGCTAAAATAGCTGCTAAAATAATGGGTTACCGCAGCTGTTCGATATGACCTCCATTTTGTTGTTGTAAAATTACCAACCGTTACTCCAAATTGTATATAGCACTATGCAGAATTTCTGGTTGAATTGCACGAATTTGCTTTCAATTCCTCCAGCGTTGTTGGACGTGTTCTAAACCTCACAGCTAGTAATTCGCTGGGTTAATATCAGGCGATCTTGGTGCCCATAAATTTGAAAAATGTCTGCTTATAATAGGATCTTGAAAAACTCCAGTTAACAATTCTTTAACTGTTCGGTAAATATGCGGAGATGCTCCATCCTGCATAAAAATCATATTTTCAGTTCTTTCGTACTCGTTTTGCAACAGATACGGCTTCCCCATTCTGTATTTGCTCGAAAAAGTATGGACTAATGATGAAATTAGCTATGAAACCTCAACAAACGGTGACTTTTTTGTTAAAAAGACCTTGATGAATGATTTGATTGGATTTTTGTTGACCATGTACGGCTGTTTTAAGTATTCACTCCATCAGTAAGAGAGAAATGGGGTTCATCTGTCCATAAAATACGGGATAACCATTCAGGTTCTATTTCCATATGAACCAGTGTTTGTAAGGACAAATCGTACTTAAGAGCCAAACCTGCTTCCTTTAATTGCAGCTTAGAGGCACATTTTTAAGATTCTTCTTAAAATTTTCCAAACCATAGTGTATAGCATTTGCAATAGCTTTGATATCGCATTAACACTGTTGATTCCTAGCGTATTAGTATAGGCTAAGTTTTGATTTTCCTGAAGAACTTCTGCTACTTGGATACCACTCACCATTGGTCTTCCTGATCTCGGAAGGTCAGCTGCAAACCCTGCTTTTTCAAATTTTCTAATCAAATTACGGTACGCATTCATTTGGCACGGCCCTGCTCTCCAACCCATTTTTATACAAAATCTTCGTAATCCAACAGTGTAATTTGTACCGCATTCATAATAACATTGCACTAAACGAATTTTTGTTTGCAGATCCATCTTCGAATCGTTACAATTTAAGTTTACGCTAGTTTTATTTTCAAAACAATTCTCTAAATTACGCTACTTCCGTTTGACACTTGTATCAATACTTATCACAACAATTCTTTTGTTTTCCATAGATACACCAAAATACGTAAGCAACTAAATTCCATTTACATTTTGTTATTAATTTGAATTGTTAAAAACATAAAATGAGTTAAAATATATCCCTATATTGATGACCCTAAACCTAAATATCGTTTCTGGTACAGTAATCAGCTTGAAATTTCATATCTAATAGTTTTTCAGTGCTTTTCATGCATGTAAAAAGTTTCAAATTGATAGGGTCATTTTTACGACTAGTTTACTTGGAAGTATTTGAAAACTGTGTAGGTTAACAGGTACTTCTGGTAGTCCTATATATCCCAAAAGTTGATACGAATTTTGCCATAATAGCCGTATGCCAAATTTCACAACTTCAGCTCAAACGGTATGACCGTTATCGTGTTTGCACACGCGCACACACCCGCACACACACACATACACACACGCGCGCACACACACGCACACACACACACACACACATATGCACACACACACACACACACACATACACACACATACACATACACACACATACAACACACACACACACACACACACACACACACACACACACACACACACACATACACAGATTCACACACACACGCATAAACACAAACGCTCTCACACACACTCACACACGCACACACGCACAGACACACAGCACACAAGCACGACACACGCAACACGAAACACGCATACACGCACACACGCACACACGCACACACGCACACACGACACACACACACGCACACACGCACACACGACACACGCACACACGCACACACGCACACACGACACACACACACGCACACACGCACACACGCACACAGCACACGCACACACGCACACACGTACACCACACGCACACATGAAGACACGCACACACACACACGCACACACGCACACGCCCACACGCACACACGCACACACGCACAACGCACACACGCGCACAGCGCACATGCACACGCACCACGCACACACGCACACACGACACACGCACACACGCACACACGCACACGCACACACGCACACACGCACACACGCACACACGCACACACGCACACACGCACACACGCACACACACACACACGCACACACGCACACACGCACACACGCACACACGCACACACGCACACACGCACACACGCACACACGCACACACGACACACACACATACCACCACGCACACACGCACACACACGCACGCACACGCACGACACGCGCACTACACACACGCACACACGCACACACGCAACACGCACACACGCAGACACGACACACGCACACACGCACACACGCACACACACACACACGCACACACGACACACACGCACACGCACACACGCACACAGGCACACACGCACACACGCACACACGCACACACACGCACACACGCACACACGCACACACGCACACACGACACACGCATACACACGCACACACGCACACACCCACGCACGCACAGTCGCACGCACGCACGCGCACACACATAAACGACACGCACACGCACACGACACACGCACACACACGCACACGCACAGCACACTACACACACACGCACACAGCACGCACACACACACACGCACATACGCATACACATACACGTACACAACACGTACACATACACATACATATACACATACACACATACACTACATACACACACACACATACACATACACACATACACATACAACACATACACACACACACACACACACACACATACACACATACACATACACACACACACACACATACACATACACATATACATCACAATATATATATATATATATACTTATTTAAAATTGTTTATCGGTTAATAAATCTTATTTCTACGTTGTAACGTTGAAATTTTATTAAGCGTAGTTGTGTAGATTAAGCTAATAAGCTCTGACTTGTGGTATCAGATATAATAATTTAAATTTTAAATAGATCCAAAAACATTGGACTATTTTTATTAATGTTTACTTCACATAATATCTTATGTTCTTACTAGTCAATGAATGGGTGTATTTGTAGCGATTAGTTACTGCTGAAGCTATCATTTAAATAATCATCTAGAAATCTGGCTTTTAAAGCAGCACTATCTTGTTCATACCAGATGCTTAATTTAAAAACGCTACAGACATTAGAAAACCTTGTAGATGGCCTACCAGGGAAACAGATGCATCGGGTACCAACGAAATCGTCTCCTGCTCACACAGCCAGATAACTAGTTGTTTATTTAAACGATCGTTTTAACAATAACATAAGCGCTACAAATACACCCTCTCGTTGGCTAGCAACATATACAGATGTAGTTTGTAGTAAATAATAGGGGCGCAACAGTCGTTCGGGACTTGTTTTTAGATTTAAGGTTTTATGCCTGATACTATAAAGTCTGAGTTTATTGGGTTAACCTACACATCTTTGCTTAATAAATTGTTTTTTGTTTATAAAGCTCTTGCGCTGCTCTGTGTTTTTGAAACTATACACTTAACAGCATTGAAGTGAGCATTATTACCTTGATAGGTATTAATTTTTAAACAAGCTTACAAAATTGTGTTTAATGAAATACTTATCTTTTTTGGGTTTTTAATGGGATATTTTAAACTATACAATCTAAACGTTTCGATAACACTTACAGTTATCTTCGTCAGTAGTAATTTGTATTAAAATTGTTGAAGATGTTGAAACAATTTTGTCAAAGTTGAAAAACTAAAATTATGCTTTAATTTTTTAAATGTTGACAAAATTGTTTCAACATCTTCAACAATTTTAATAGACATTATAAAGTTATTGTTCTAAAGTAATGCTAAGCCTAGATAAAGTACTACCTGTGACTGAGGGGATGTACTCATATACTATGTATTTCGAACTATTGAAATTTATTGAAAAATTTTTTCAGTTTACTGTAATGGACTATGGACTACTGAGTAAATGGCATATTTACATAAGACAAACTGTGTAGAAAGGAGGGAATAACTACAGGGAAAATTCCACAAGAGGATATTGATAGAAATTCACCGACAAGCAGACAAAGAAACTTTTAACTCGTGAGGTAGGCTCTCCTCTTTTGTTCTATTCAATTTGTAAATAATTTCCGCATTTGTGAATCATAACGGTATTGAGCAAATAAAAAAAATGTTTGTTTTAAAGCTTGTTCGTTTCAAATATATTTTACGCGTTTATTCTTTCAAACATCCAGATAATCCTTTAAAAAAAATAACGGACGTTAAAGAAAAATTAAAATATTTAAATGTGCGCCAACTAACAAACTTTGTATTATGTATGAGCAAATTAAAATATTTAATTAAAGTATTTAATAATTTTGATCAAATTCAAGCTGAAATTGAACAACTAAACAATGGTGACGCCAATACTCAAGAAAGGGAACAGTTCGAAGAGAAATATTTCGAAAGAATTTCAGAAGCAGAATTTTTACCTTCGTCAAATAACACAGCTCAAAATGTTAGTGTTCAGTCACTAACCAGTTCCAATCAAACGCAAGTTCATCTTCCACAATTATCTTTATCATTACCAAGTTTTTCGGGGAAATACGAAGACTATATGCAATTTCACGACACCTTTGATTCGCTTATTAATAAAAATGACTCTAACGAATACCCAAAAATTTCAATACTTAATATCTTGCTTACACGGGGAAAGTAAAAGGATAATAAGGTCGTTTCAAATATGAGACGCAAATTACGCAATAGCATGGCAGTTGCTGCGCAAGACCCATCAATTAACAAATTCAGAGAATTTTAGGCAAATAGCTGTAAAGTGTTAGAAAATTTAGGCTACAAATTGCGAGAAGTTAATAAAACACTGGCATCAAGGTAACCGACCACAAATCCAAAATAAACCATTCGTTAATATGGTAACGCCAGGTCCTAATTATATTTTATACAAGAACGCGCACCTCTTAAGCAGATGTGAAAAATTCTTAGCACTCTCGAATTATAATCATTTACAAAAAGTAAAAAAATTGAAAACGTGTTCAAATCGTATACGAATTGGACATTTGAGAACAGAATGAAATGCGTTCAATTCTCGCATTTGTTACAAACAACATAACACCTTATTACACAATAATCAAAACACTGCGCAAAGTTCAAAAAACCTGCAAGTTAGGGATAATGAAAAATTTCATCCGAATGAGGCTCCTCTCACACAGGAATCAAAGTCAAGTAACATTTATCCCGATCTATCCGAAATTAAACCGACAACGGCTCATTCCAAAAACAGCAATGCCATACTCTTTATCAACCGCAGAAAAATTTATATTTCATGAAGAAGCCAAACCAATAACATGTAGAGCTAGTGGTTCCACATCAAATTTTATACGCGGCAATAAAATTAATATACCTATTGTTACGGTAACTTTCGATGGCAACAAAATTTAGAATGCAAGGGCTCGGTGGCTCAGTACAAGTAGGCAAACATTGGGGGTGGGCTAGTAAATCTAGAATTTTAAGTATGATGTGAGCAATAACTGAGTAAAGAACAGTTAATAGAATGGACGCCACGTATTTCTTGGGTAGTTGTCGTTATAGTTATAGCTTCTAGTTCGAAATACGAAGAAGTAATAGCTTATAGGTGAGTGACAAATAAGTAAGCAAAATGGGGTTAAGTAAATTATAATGAACTTCAAAATAAACGGTAACATGAATATATAAATTCGTCAAATAAGAGGAGTAAATTATGTTTGAATAGGCAAGCAAGCAGTTCAAGGTAAATGTGATTTACAAATTTAGTAACAATTGAGCTTAAAATATGAATTTAGAATGGAAATAAATAGGCATATAGTTACTGTTAGATTTTGAAATATAAATTATGACTGTATAGTATAGATGGCGTAAAACGCAATCTTTGAACTTAAGGAAGTAAAATGAGAATTTACTAAATGAATAATTTCGGCTGGGCAAGTTACTTAATAGTTGAATAGTAAATTATTAGCAATCTTGAGGTGAAAGGACTACAGTAGAAAAGTAGATAAACACGTAGTAAAACGCTTATAAGCTGGTAGTCACAAGCGTTTAAGTAGATATTAAGAAAACAACACTATTGAATGCTTTAAAGACGTAAATATCACGTTAATTAAGTGACGAGAACTAGCATAAGGTACAGGCACAAAACTACTTGGTCGTTGAACGATAAATCCGGAAATATCCGTTTTATAAGAAAATCACGTCAAACGAATAGCGGTTCAAGTGAGTAGCGAATTAACAATTTTCTAGGCATACTAACGGGCAGGAAACAAAACAAAAAAACGGAAACAAGGGTTCGAGACTAACGAACACAATTGCACCAATAGGAATTAAGTAAAATGTATTTGTACGCCATCCGACGGTAAAAGTAAAGACGAATGATTCAATAGAGTAGAGATTATAGAATTTTAACCAATTTATATAAGAGAACATAACCACTCCCTAACAAAAGTGTAGCTAGGAAGGTTTTGAAAAGAACGCTGAGTAGCGAAACCAAAGAGAAAAAAAAATTCGAGGAAGTAATCTAAAGACCAAGCCTGAAGCATAACATCAATTCAAACAACAAGCCAATTATTAAGAAGAGAAAGGGCGGTAATGAAAATTAGGAGAAAATAGCAAATTACATAAAAGTTAGAAGAATATGGACCAGCGACAGAACTATCCTTCCCTATGCAGAAAGCACGAGAGCTAAAATAGGCGACAATGCAAAACAAACTAAAGAACCATAAAGACAAGGTGAAAAGGGAACAAGAGGAAGGAGGGAGAGAGAATAAGAGAAAGAGAGGAAGAAGGAAAGGTAGTAGCGAATAGAGATCGATGGAAGAGCGAGGAAGGTGTTCCAAGGAGCAAAAGAATTGAGCACTAACCTACCAAGAAACCGCCACAACGTCCTCAGCCAACCACCCATATGACGTTGGAAGCAAGTAAGAAAGGAAAGAAAAAGAATCGGAAAGTTACACTTTTTGACGTTTATGTCGTTTACGGAGGTTATATCGTTTGAGAGAAATGGTATCCGAAGATATCGTAGGGTGATCATCTGAATCACATGCAGAAGAATGTTTAGTAGAATTCAATTTATCAGAGTAAGCGGGTTTCAAATCTTTAGCGTAAAATATGCCTATAGATTTCTCTAAAGAATCAGCTAATTCATAAGTCCAGTAGACATGACCTTTTTTATTTTAAGGGACCTAAAATTTAGGAGCAAGTTTAGCATTTAGAAATTTAGAAGCATCAGATAAGACAAAGTTTCGTTTCCACACAGAATCACTTTTCTTATAAGTGACCGTGCGTTTACGTAGATTATAGCGATCTTGAGCACGTTTCGTAGAACGTTTAATTTTAGCAAGAATATCAGTATGCAAATTTTCATAAAATTCTTTAGTACGAGTAGTAACAACAGGATTAGTATCAATGGAAGGAGTTTCATCATCTAAATGAGTTTTAAACATATTTCCGAAGAGTATGTGTTCTCGACCACAGAACGCGAAGTAAGGAGTATAGTCAGTTATTTCATGTTTAGAAGTTCTTATAGCACAGCCAATTTTAGATCGGTTAACATCCCATGTACGTTGGTTTTCTTTAAGCGATCATGGTTTTCAAAACTCTATTAACACGTTCAGTAGGATTAGCTCTAGGATAATATTTAGCTGTATATAGTATTTCTGTTTGATAGTTTGAGCATAGTTTAGAAAATTCTGGCTACGGAATTGTACACCTTTGTCAGCGATTAAGTATTGAGGAGTACCAAATAACAAGAATATTTGTTTTCCATAATCTTACAAATTTTCGAGGCAGTAGCAGTACGAAGTGGAAAGGAAAATGAAATTTAGTAAAATAGTCAGGACAACAAAAATATAGGAGTTACCTTTGAGGAGCGAGGTAAAGGACGACAATATCACAACTTAACACTTGCCATGGTCGAGTAGAAGTTGCTCTAGGAGAGAATAAACCTGGTGGTGCTTTTGTTCAACTTTGTGAGCAGCACAGGTATGACAGTTACGAATATATCTAGCTATCGGCACGAAGATTTGGCCAGTAGAAGAATTTATTAATGCGACTTAAAGTTTTAGTAACACCAGGGCGACCACAAGTAGGAGGATCGTGATATTGGTGAATTATTTCAATGCGTTGATTCTTAGGAACAACCACTCTCCAATTTCCCAATGAGATATCAGAGAGATCAGAAGAAGTGAAATGTTTGTAAAGTAGATTATTTTAAGACACCAGAGAGCAAACTTTTAGGATTATTAGAAACATTGTCAAGCATTTTAAGTACCAGGGATCCGTAATAGGTAAAGTAATTGAAGGTTTGGTATTAGATTTATTTATGTCAAAAGTTGTGGAAGGGACTCAGACAATTCAGGTACAGCTCGAGATAAACCACCAGGAACGACGTGATTCTTTCCTTTACGATGTATGATAGAGAAGTTATATTGTTGTAGGCGTAAGGCTAAACGAGCCAGACGTCCAGAAGGGTTCTGAAGTTTATTAAGCCAAATGAGTGAGTGGTGGTCAGTTATAACAGTGAAATGAGCACCTTCGATATAGGCACGAAATTTCTCAACAGCCCACAGAACAGCTAGACATTCTTTTCTGTGGTAGAATATTTTGTTTCAGGTTTAGTTAATGAGCGACTAATCTAGGAAATGACTTTTTCACCATCAGGGGTTTCCTGACTTAAACAGCACCTAAGCCATAATTAGAAGCATCAGTTTGATAGTGAAAGGCAAAGTGAAATCTGGGCAAGAAAGTATTGGAGCAGAAATGAGTTGTTGTTTTAGAAAAGAGAAAGCTTCGTCATTCAGAAGACCAGGCGTATAGAATATTTTTACCAGTTAAATGTGTTAATGGAGCTAAAGCAGTAGAAAAATTAGATATAAAACGACGGTACCAACTCGCCATTCTAAGTAATCTGCGAATCAGAGACAGAAGAAGGTTGTGGTATAGAAATAATAGCGTTGACTTTATCAGGATCTACAAGTAAACCATTTCTATTGACAAGATAGCCAAGATATTTTAATTCGGAGAGACATAAATGACATTTGTTTTTGTTCAAAGTGAGACCAGCAGTAGACAATCTATCAAAAATTTAGAATAGAAATAAATAGGCAAATAGTTACAGTTAGATTTTGAAATATAAATTATGGCTGTATAGTATAGATGGCGTAAAACGCAATCTTTGAACTTAAGGAAGTAAAATGATAATTTACAATGAATAATTTCGGCTGGGCAAGTTACTTAATAGTTGCATAGTAAATTATTAGCAATCTTGAGGTGAAAGTACTACAGTTTTACTGGTTGTAGTTCGTTGAAATTGAATTTCTTCGGTCGAAGCGTGAATCGATGGAAAATTAAGATGGCAGCGGCGTTGTTGGATGATGACGGCTCTTGATGACGCAGCGAAGTAGTAGAAAAGTAGATAAAACACGTAGTAAAACGCTTATAAGCTGGTAGCCACAAGCGTTTAAGTAGATATTAAGAAAACAACTCTCTTGAATGCTTTAAAGACGTAAATATCACGTTAATTAAGTGACGAGAACTAGCATAAGTTTCAGGTACAAAACTATTTGGTCGTTGAACGATAAATCCGGAAATATCCGTTTTTATAAGAAAATCGCGTCAAACGAATAGCGGTTCAAGTGAGTAGCGAATTAACAATTTTCTAGGCACACTAACGGGCAGGAAACAAAAACAAATTAACAATTTATATAAGAGAACATAACACGATATCAGGAACTAACGATAAAATTACAACTATAACATGCAAAACAACCACAAAAATACAATAATTATTTAATAATTATCAAGCAACGTTATCATTTTTAATAATTGACAAAATAACCCATAAATTACCACAATTTTCATTCAATAAAGAAATCTTAAACATACCATCAAACATAAACTTAGAAGATGAAAATTTTAATATTTCTCAAATAGTCAACGTTTTGTTAGGAGCGAGCATATTTTTAGATCTGCTTAACGTGGGTCAAATTAAACTTGGAAAAAACTAACCAATATCACAAAAGTTAGGTTACATCATATCCGGATGCATTGGAAGCAGCAGCCCTCGTGTCCAGAGGTGTTTTCTTACAACGAATGATATTCAATCTCCATTGGAAAAATTTTAGAGTATTGAGGAATGTGAAACGCCACAAATTTGGACGCAAGCGGAATCATAATGCGAAAGCAAAGTTTATAGTTAAATTAGCTCTTCGCAAAACACGAACAAATTGGGTGAGTCACAGGGTTCAGATAACAAACTAATTAGAAATCCATCATTGTATGAACAGTATACGGTATTTATTGAAGAATACCTATCATTAGGCCACATGATGGAAATAGGGAACTTAGATACATCGGATCTAACAACAAAAATCAGAGTAGTTTTCGATGGTTAATACAAGTCATCGTCCGGTTTGGCATTAAACGATATTTTGCAAGTCGGCCCTAACATCAGGACGATCTCTTTTCTATCATTACGGGAGCACGCAAGCATAACAATAATCATATTAGCTGATATTACAAAAATGTATTGTCAAATCAAGGTACACGAAGGCCAAAGTATAGTTTATAGGTATCGGATACTCAGAAACCATTAAAGCATTTTGTGTTAAATACAGTTACTTATGGCACTGCGTTAGCGAGTTTTTTAGCCACGCGCTGTCTTAAACAATGAAATATTTTTACGTAGATAACTTAATGACAGGGTGTGATGGCGTTGAACAAGCAGAGGTGCATGGATTTTGTGATGCGTCTTTAACAGCATACGGAGCACGCATTTATATTAAATTACAGAACAGCAACGGAAAGGTAACTGTAAATTGCGAAATTGCTGGTTTCTCCAATAAAATCTATAATGGTACCACTGCTACACAGATCAAACCATTAGAGCATTAGACATGAATATTAGCAATGTGTATTACGGGTCAGACTCAGCAATAGTATTAGCCTGGATTCAAACGAACCCAGCAAAGTTAAAAACTTTTGTATCAAACAGAATTGTTCAAATTCGAAGGTTACCAAAGGGGTATTGGAATACCATTGCAACCCATGAAAATCCAGCCGATTTAGTATCACGTGGAACAACGGTAAGTGAATTTAAATCTTTAAGGTTATGGTGATAACGTCCGGGTTGGTTGTCACACACTGATACACTCATTTCGAGCTATTCAAAGCTCGACACGGAAAACATTCTAGAACTGATACAACACGCTCCACCTTCGTTAATAACAATCGAATCAGATTCCATCTTTTATAAATATTCGTCATATACCGAATTAATCAGAATAGCACCATACATTTATAGATTTTATATTAACTGCAAAAAAACGCACAAAATCACAGGAAATTTAACAATAATGAACTTGTACGATACAGTAAATAAACTTGTTAAATTAGTTCAAACCAAAACAAATCAATTACATGAACAAAATAAACTTAGTCTTCTAAGTCCTTTTATAGATGTAAAGGGTTTAATTCGTGTCTGTGGACGGTTACAAAAATCACAGTTAAGTTATTCACAAAGACATCAGCTTATTTTACCATCCAAACACACGTTTACTGAATTATTAATTAAATATGAACATCACCGTGATTTGTATGCTGGGGCACAAGTTGTATTGTCCGGGGTTGAGGCAAAATTATTGGATTATAAATGGTCGACAAAAGTACGTAGTGTTCTCAGACGATGTGTTACCTGTTTTAAGGCCAATCCCATTCCAATTTCCCAAAAAACGGGAGAATTACTTAGCTTCCGAATAACTCAAGGAAGTGTTTTTTCATCAGTAGGCATAGATTATGCAGGGCCCCTTGATTTAAAAGACAGCAAAACAAGAAATAGAGTTATCGTGGAATCATATATTTGAATATTTATTTTTTTAGCCACAAAGGCAATTCACGTGGAACTGGTAGGTGACTTAACGTCACTATCATTTTTAAACTGCTTAAAAGAGTTTGTTTCTCGACTTGGACTGTGTTCATTAATAATGTCCGATAATGCTACAAACTTTGTCGGTGCTAACAATTATTTAAAGGAAATTATAGAGAGCGTTAGCGTCCAGGTATATATTGCCGAAAAGAAAATTCAATGGAAGTTCATACTAGCAAGATCACCCCATTCTGGTGGCCTCTAGGAAGCGTCAGTAAATAGTGCAAAATATTATTTGAGACGAATCCTAAATGATTCACACTTCAAATATAAGGAGTTTTATACCTTATTAAATACAAATTGAGGCAATTATCAATTCTCGTCTTTTGTTGCCCCTTTCAAGCGATCCCAATGATCTTGCGATGTCGACTGCTACAGCGGTGAAAAGGATGTTAAGATCAACTTAACGAAGGTTATGAAGAAAGTTCCGTATGTAATTCCGAATGATTTATGAGAAGATTAATAAAAATTTATCGATACAAATTGCGTTTTACGCTCGAGATTTGTACGTACATCCGGCCTTACCCGCATCAACGTCAATGGTTTGGGCGGTGAAGAGCAGTACTAGCTTTCAACGTCCTCAATGGCTACTGGTTGCTTTTCATACGAAGAAGCGAAATAATAGGGAAGAGAGTGCAGCAAAACTCGGTCACTTAAATATCTCGAATACAAAAGCAAATATTAATAATAGAAGGTATCCGTACAAAAGCGTGGATGCTTACGAAGAATATTTAAACTTTCGAAATCAATATTATAATTCGCCACAAGGTTCTATGCTTAGTTACTAACAATTTAAGAGTCAACCGATATTTATAATTAACTGTACTCGTCAAAACGAGAGTATTCATAATGCAGTTATTGATTTAAAATTGGAAGTTGAAGCGCCTTCGGCCATTGTCGCAGTTGCTTCGGCATATTGTGTTATTTTGCACGATGTATTAATTGAGTATGAACCATTTACTAGCAATGTACGTAAAATGTGATTATCATATGAAGCTGAATAAGGTTGCATATTGAATCATAGTAATAAAATACCGTTTCACCTAATGCGCGTTTTATTTTTCACACCTGTCTTTATACCGGAAGCTAGGCGTCTGGAGCATAGCATACAAACCTTCCAGAACCTATTTCAAGTTTTCCCGCCATAGCAATTGCAGGAACCTAGATCTACTTAATGTACCACTAGGTGGAGTCTCTATTAAAATACTGATTTACATAATACACGTTTATTTTTATATATATTTTACAAATATGGTCTATTAATGGTTAAAGCTACATCTTTTATAAACTTTTGCGGGAAGATGTGTACAGTTTCAGTTAAAAATGAATAATATTTTACATTATAACTATGACCTATTAATGTTGAAAGTAATCTAAGATTTTGACAGAAAAATTTGCATCTAGATAATATACCTTCTTCATCGCTCAGACCTTCATTATATAGATTCGTTGTTACTTCATTTACAAAATCTTCGTAAATCGAATAATTACGATAATTATTCATATAATTCAGCTTCTGATTTATCACCTCCACAGCCGAAAAGAATAGGTTGATTGCTTGCTCGGATAATAATACTGCATTGTTTTCTCTCCTTATTCTTATTCGCCTTTCTCCACCCGTAATAAACAGCAATTCATAGATAGCTTTCTCGGGTTCGTCAGATTTTAAAGTTTGACGTAATAGATGCTCAGTTTTAATGTTCGAGGTTTCAGGCCATTCCTCCATATCAAAGTTCAGGCAGCATATGTCGGTAAATGTAGTCCAAAATGATTGTACTACAGGTTTAAGGTCATTATTCTTCAATGAACTTTATACCTCGAGTACGGTGGAATTATCGATAAATAGAGTCCACGTTAATAATAAACGTTCTACAACCAAGCTATTAATGAGATGTCTATACCGCAATTCTAATTATCTTTAAATACCGCTTCAGTCCATGAATAATCAGCTTTATCATCAGTATCCCACATATTTCCTATATCAGACATATCCGTTTGTCCAGCATCCATATCGTTCGATTGATTTCAATTAACTACGTTACCACCCTATTTATAGCGAATGTAGCGTCACATTAAATGAGAATGAAGCTTAGCTGCATCCCCCAAAGCTATCTTACATTACCTGTGTTAGCGATAGGAAGTGCATGCCATTCGTTTGTTACCTGTGGTAGCGATAAAAAGTGCATGCGGAAATTATATTGCAAGTAAGTAAACCTGATTTAATCATTTATTCATTATTGGTATTTTTTAGATGGACCGTAGTCTCTGAGTTTGAGACGATGATTAAAAATATTCGACGTGTAATTAAATATGAATTGTTACAATTAAGTGCTGAAAATTTGCATACAATATGGAATAAGTTTCCTCATTATTATCAGGAGGATAGACAATTACGTGCTAAAATAAGATATGTGAAGCATTGGAATAAATCAATCGATGCTGATCATATAGATGGACTGCCTCCTCTAATGTTTGATTGTTTTCAATGTAATAGTAAATAAACTATGATGATTTTGTATTTTACCTTTCATATTAACTCGTTGTAGGAATAAACAACAATTTCATACATTATAAACATTCTTTTATTATTACAATATTTATATACAATATGTATATTAATGTAATTATAAGAACACGATGATGATGGTTAGACAGGTTGCCCTATAAATATAATTCATTAATTTTATAATGCAGAATAATAATGACTTACCTGAATAGTTAATGAAGGATAGTTTAGCAATCATTTTAGCTTTACCAATATCTACGTCGACTCCATAAATCAGCGCAATTTGTTCAATGCACTGCTGAATACTGTGCAACTTCTCGTCCGTTAGCTTTTTCGTTAACCTCTCTGGGAGAAATATAGTATGTCCTCTTTATACAGCTACCTTTCTACCATATTTAGTGTTTATAATTTTTATATTTTTTAGCCGATATTTATAATCAATAACCATATCGAAAACTTTTAATACAGACTTACAGTTACCTGCGCCTACTAAGTTTAGGTGTTGTAGAAGGTGCATATTGGAGAGTGTAATATAAGTAACTGAAGCTATATGCCGATTACAACTACTATTTATATCGAATTTTTTGCAATATATTGATAATATTGTTTCCGGCTTCATTGTTCTATAAGCAAGTAGTCACCCGGATGTAGAAATTTTGCGAAATTATTCAATTGAAATCATTATCTTCCTATAGCAATGATATAGCTTACATATCAGTTTCGAATGGCGCTGATAACAAAATAAGTTCTTTAGAATTTTCTTACATAAAATACGTATTTGTTAGCTTTACTAATATTTTGAGGAGGATATGCGGACAAAGACCTGCGAATTCTAAGTTTATAATTTTTATTACTAAATGCATTAATTATTTATTCAATTTTAACAAACAATTATATTTAGAATGTGCACCGGAAGTTGTTTCTGTATTACTTTAAAACAATAATAAAACTATATTTTAATTGCAAAATATAAACACTGTAACTAGTATTGTAATTGTAAAATGTAAGTACATATAGTTTAATTAGCAATATTTTTTTAGAATGCGCGCAGAATGTTTCCGTTTCAACTTATCGAATACCTTCTCTTTCTAATACCGTCTCTTTTTTCAACTTGAAACCCTACTCATCCACTCACTATGACGTCAGCTTAAATATTTATCAACTCTGGATGTTATTTCTAGATAAACTTTATATTGAAATTTTTCAACGTAAATTGAATTTTTATTTAATGTTTTGGATATTAATTATTTTAGAATATAATGCAATTACATACAGCATCATATGACAATGATTGTTGTAATTAGCTTTCTAACAAATGCATACAGTTTTGATTCATAACATCAAAGTATTTTTTTATAATCAATTACCTTATTAGAATCACACGTATATCAACATTATCTTCTATTTATTACTAAATGCAATAATTAACTTTCAATATAATTTTTGTATTTACAAATACATAACATAAAAGTATTTCTTCTAATTTATACAACATTATTATTTTCGGCTATTTTATTACTATAAAATATTTTAATTGTAAAAATTTAACTACATTTATGCTGTTATACGTGCCGGATATTAATTACTGCAACCAAATGAAAAGCTACTCATTCAGTCACTGACGTCAGATTACATATTTACGCTTGTATCACACTTTTTACGTTTCATATCTAAAACACTGTTAGCTCAGTTGGTTATATAGATATGCATAGATTCATAACTTGACTTGCTAGAGTTCGAATCCCGGTACAAACAATTTTGTCAAGCTTTATCCTACAACGGGAAGTTCCTCTTCAACAGCAACAAACAAGATGTCTACAAGGCCCCGTAGATTGCGACAACAGAAGCCGCCGAAGACCTTTAAAGAAGCCTTCAGAAGCCGCAGAAGACGTTCAGATGCTGCTGAACAATTCCAACATGGCGGCGCCGGAAACCAACACACCAGAAGCAGCTGAAGACCTCTAAAGAAGCCCTCAGAAGCCGAAGAAGAACCTACCGGAAACCGCCGAAGACGTCCAGGGGCTGCTGAACAATTCCAACATGGCGGCCACGTCCCTCATTGGACAACTACTGGGCCAACCCCCTTCCGGAACTCAACAAGGGGCGGGGCTCATCCTCGCATCCCATTGGCTTGACGCCATTGCTCCTTCCGGCAGGAGGAGCCACGTCCTCCTCTCCCATTGGTCCTCCAACCACAAACTTACGGTGGGCGCGGGGCTTAAATGCTAGCTCACGTCGCTGATTGGTGTGACGTCACTTGCTGAGCCATACCACTGTGCAAAAACGTGCACAACTTGAATTTTGTACGGTTACCGATAGAAATGGAAAAGCATAAATTTAACCGTTTTCATTGTAGAAATAAGATTTAGTTAATCATGGCTCAGTTGTTAAGTTTTCAGACTCTATTACTCTGTTGGGTATGACTGTATCTTCAAATCTCTCATGGGTTGACCATCTTCTGTCAGCTACCAAAACAGCTGCTCGTAAAATACTTTTGTACAGATCTAAGCAGTACTTACCTCGACAACTCCTTTTGCTGTATAAGGCCCAAATTGGCCTCATCTGAATATAATTTCACCTTTGTTAGTAATCGCTCTCGATATCGTTGATCGTATTCAAAGAAAGCGATTAGCTTATAAATGACCGTCTTTAACTTCTACATACAGTCCCTTGAGCATAGAATGGTTTCAGTTCTTTCTTTGTATTATCGTTATTACAACGGCTATTGTGTAATTACATTCTTTGATACCATCTCCGGCTAACTTTTGAGAAACACTGTTCGCTCAATCACATCATCAGTATGCAGTACAAATCTCCACTTGTCGTACCAAACGGGCGCAATCCACATTTTCTACACGGCTTCTAAACTCTGGAATGATCTCCTAGTTCCTGTTTTCCTCTCACTTATGATATGAGAAAATTTAAGGTAGCTGTTCAGGCATCTATTGGCAATTCATTATTCTATCCATCCTCCTATGTTCCTGAGTGCTTTAGCACGATAAGCTTATTTAGCCTGTTCAGGTCCACAATCATAAAACAACTACCGCCAAAGACTTTACGCAAAGTAAAACAATGCGTGCACTTTAACACACAGAATTTAAGTATGATGTGCAGTTACCAAATTGTTGTATACAGTTTATCCCGCATACGCAAAACCAAAGAGGGTCAGGAAATGTTGCGTCACAGATACTCTGTGCTATCTGGTGTACATCTTAGCATGGAAGCACCTAGATGATTTTTGGATTATCAACATAGGTGTGTTTAATTAAAAGCGTTGACTGTATTCGTTGTATCAATTTGCGTTCAGTTATGATCATTGATCGTGCTTAATTTTCATATTTTTAGTGATAATTACATAATCAAGGACAGGATTAAATTTTAAGTGATAACATTAATACATCTCCCTAATATTCACTTTGTGTTAATATGAATGACCTTTTGCAATCTTATTTTTAGGGTGAGCGCCTGTATGCGTGTTTGTACGTGTTCGTGCGTGTGCGTGCGTGTGCGTGTGCATGTGCGTGTGTGCGTGTGCGTGTGCGTGTGCGTCGTGTGCGTGTGCTGTGTGTGCGTGTGCGTGCGTGTGCGTGTGCTGTGCTGTGCGTGCGTGTGGTGTGTGCGGTGCGTGTGCGTGTGGTGCGTGTGTGTGCGTGCTGTGCTGTGTGGTGCGTGTGTGGTGCTGCGTTGTGCGTGCGTAGTGTGCGTGAGCGTGTACGTCTGCGTGTCGGCGTACGTGTGGTGCGTGCGCGTGTCTTTTGTGTCGTGTCGCTGTGTGTCGTGTGTGTAATCTGTCTCGTGTGTGTGGCCTGGGCTCGTTTACCTTATACACGTCGTGTGCGTGTTGAGCGTTGTGTGCGCCATATGCGTCGTGTGCATTGTGTGGGTTGTGTGACGTGTGCGTCATGTGGGTTGTGTTCATTGTGTAAGCGCGTGCGTGCGTGCCTGCATGCCTACTAGCATGTGGGTGTTAATGCGTGTTTGCGGATGAATGTTAGTATCCACGATAACTCCACAACGATAACACGTGCGTACTTAAAATATTATATTTAAGCTTGCTTTCTCCTAGAGCTGTTTTTGGGACAACTGTATATTTCAAAGATGTATAAATTCCACATGTTCGTTCGAAGTATCCTAATATCGGAAATGTCTAAATACATTTTTTGAAGGCAATTCAATTTTACATAACTTTAAGATAAGTTAATCTGACAAATTATTATTATTGTTTTTACAATGTTGTGTATTTTCATTATGAACGTATTATGAAGGTGGTTGCGTAATATGCTGGTATATAATGACAATATTATATAAACCATATAATTACAATTATTTTATGCAATTAGATATCAAAAGGATTATGCGCAAATAATTTACGCATATGCTGCAGGTTTTCAAAAATGTTATTAAATGTATCCAAAATGTATTAAACCTGTAAGTTGCAGTAATTTGTCAATTTTAAATACAGATTAAATCATTAGTAAAAACTTGTAGTGTATGTGTTAGTTGCCTGCACATAATTTTTCTAATATCTAATTGCGTAAATTAATTAAAATTATTTTAGACACAAATTCGTCTACTATTGAAAGGTTTTTTTTCAGCTTTACACGCATATTGCCAGCATTTTGCACCAACTGGAATTTTCTCCAGTTTGGCTTACGGCTGATTTTTTGCTTCAAATATCCTATAAAAATGTATTGCAGACATTTGTGAATTTAACTTATTAACAATTTTAAAATGTGAAATAGGCAAGTTGTTCCCGACGGCAAATCGTTAATATTAGCTTATTTTACGTGCCTCGCGCCCTGAATATTACTTGCCAAATGCCCGGAATGTGTCTAGACTCTAGGTGCTTAAAATTAAACAGCTGATTCGCTATCAGAAACAAAATTTATCTCAAAAGTTGTTAAATAATTATTTAAGTTGAATTGAAGTTTAATGTAATTTTGAAGTGTCAATGTTTACAGGTTTAATTATTATGCAAGCTGAGAGAAGCTTTATGTAAAGTAAACAAGTAAAATAAATCAAACAATCGTTGTCTTCATTTGAAGTATTGATTAATGTGTGACTAGTTCCATTCCAATAAGGTAAAGATTTCCTTATAAAGGTAGGGATATAATTAAAATTGTACAAATATTTTACATTTATAGTAAAATTGCACTACTTATATACTCCACACTGATTTTTTTTTCTTAGTGTTACATGAGCCAAATTCAAAATCCGGACCAGTAACTGTAAATTGTCGCAGTCGTCTCTCAGCCACCCGTTGATGAGCCTATTGGACAGTATTACAGTTAATATAACTAGTAACTGATACTGTACAGATAGAAAACCAAATAGTATGGATCAACTATGCTATTTTCATATATTGTAATCAAATGGAAAAACGTTGTGTCTACACTTACTTACAGAAATAAGTTTTGATTACAGTGGCACCTAAGGACATTTGTTATTATGGATGTCGAGGGTATTTGTTTTTTTTTTTGTGAACGTGTATGTTTAAAGTCATTTTCTATTTGCATCCTACGAAGATCTGCAACCCCTACCATTGAGCTTTAATAAGCGTACGCTTCAGCCTAGTGCGGATTTACGGCCTAACAAGGCGTAGTTTTTGAAACGCTGCAAAAGTAGTACTCTTCGATAATTTTTTCTTGTGACGCCACAATCGAATTTGGAGAATTTTAACTGGGCGTCTACTCAATAGGCCTTCTCTATATGTTTTGATAATTTTCATCCAACCTCTAACATTAACTACAAAATGTCGAGATCTTCTACCAAATTCTTTTCACCATTTTAATTCCGATGGTTTTTTAATGGATGTAGTATATTAAAGTGAACGTTACCTGTGAAATTTCCGTGAATAATAAGTTTTTCTGTCAATGTGACCCAAATCCAATTTTACTCTGATTTATCACAAAGTTTAAGGTAGAGGTTTATGGCTTCCTTTATGCATCCTCTTAAGTTTTCCTGAGTGCTTTAGCTCGTTAAGCTAAAATCAGCCAGTTTACAATTACAATTATTAAAAAAATAATTCATATAATCATACATAAAATCAATAGGGAATTCTGGGAATTAAGCCGAAGTGTACGTTATTTTGGTTTCCCCATAAAATTTTGCAGTAAGTATTGGGATCTTTTTGATGGCTTACATTTAAAAAACATACAAATACGTATCTTGTTTACAATAATAGCATTTATTTAGAAATTTACATAAAGCTAATTAGAATATCTCTTGAAATTCTTGTTCTAATGCGTGATTAAATGTTCAGTAGGACAATGAAACGAAACTTCTGAAAAATGTTCTTCGGTCTGATTTTCATTATTATAGTTTCGATTTTTACATTTTATTGTTTTACGTAAACATGTTTGGAAGTTTTTATCACAGTAATACAACAAACATAAATTTAAAATTGAGTTACAAAAGATAAGACATAATGGAAGCACTTGAAACATTGGATGACGCAACCTAAGGATGCCCGTTATGAAAATAATCCCTACTGTCAAGATATAGCACATCATAAACGCTGTACATAAGTTTAATGATAGTTTGGGGTATTCTAAAGAGTTACCTCTATGTTTTAGTATAGTATTGGTCAAGTGTAAGATTATAATAAATAATAGTAGAAGAAATAGTGTTACGAATGTTATCTGAGTAGCAACCCGATCAGAATGAGAGTATCTGCAGTTGTGGCAATAAACTATTAATAAAATTATAGTAAATCCCCAAACAAAAGCCAACAAAAATTTATAATACGTTGTAATCTTTTTAGAAAAACTTGCAAAATAGGCTGCGATAGACCAGTCTGCTAAAACTACAATAACCGATATTATTACCATATAATGGAAGGTTAATCCCAATTGGAGAAAAATGCATAACAAATGTGAAGATAAACTAAAGTTTTCTAGAATTGATATTATTCTTATGCCACTAGGGGTTACTACTAATGAACAAATATCTAAAATTGCCCAATTGGCAATTAACAAATTAGATGCAGTCCTCATTTGCTTGAAATATAAAATAGTGTATATTATAACTACATCTGCAAAGAATGCGACTGTGCAGCAGATTAAAAAGATTATTTCGTGTGCTATGTACTTCATGGATTCTTCTGGAGTTATGCTTTCAGTACTGTTTTCTACTTCAGTTAAGTTCATAACTTCTTCATAATCCATCTTGTATCTGTAACAATAATGATATTAGTAATTAAATATTTCAAATTTTTAATAGTGTATTATGAAATTAGTTTATAATCCAAGAGATTATGGCAGGAGTTTCCATTAAAACGAATACCATAATCCCCCATTGTAAACGAATTTCATATGCTATTTTGTCCTCGAACTAGTCACTTTGAGACACAATTTAAATGAAATAATAATTTCAGATGGTTACAAACAAAATATCATTCACATGAATTCATGAACGGTCTTGTTATAGTTGCCATAGTCTTGCACTATAGGTGTCATTTATTTTTAGTAAATAAACAAATTCTGCAAAAATGGATTTAGACATGGATGAAGAAATCCTTAAAAAGGCAGAAGAAGCTGAGTTGAGTCTTATACCTAAAAAGTCCAAAATAATTTATAAGAAAAAGTTCGACACATTTACTGAGTGGATGCGCAAGAAAAACCACAAATCGTCTTCATTATGGTGCATGTACTCCAAATTAAAATGTATGTTACGTCTCAAAAAAGATGTGGACATCAGCAAGTTTTCAAAACTCTCAGCTTTCTTGAAAAATTGTTCTGTTGGATACATACCACAGAAGACATTAGTGTTTTCAAAAGAGCACTTGATTAATTTTTTTCTTGAAGCACCCAACGACAAATACTTACGTATGAAGGTAAATTTTTACTTTTAAGACTATTATTAGTAAAAATGATTCCATTTTAGATACTTGCAACGTTTGGTGTGTTTGGCGGTCGCAAGACGCATAGAATTCTACAATATGTGAGTTGGTGATATTAAAGAAGAAGGTTCTGTATTTGTGGTTTATGTTAGAGATACCAAAACACATAGACCCAGGGTTTTTACCATATTGAACGAATGGCAGTAGAGTAAGTTATATCGACCTCATCAAGAAGTACATGAGTTTAAGACCGAAGGACGTGTTTTTATTCTGCAATGGGTGTAAATGTACCTGTAATACTATGAGCATTAACACATTTGGTCAGATTCCTAGACACAGAACATTCATTTCGTAGAACAACCTTCGCAGACAGTGGAGCTGACGTTAGAACTTTAAAACGGCATGGGGATTGGAAAAACGATGCTGTTGCTGAAGGGTACGTGGCAGATTCCATTGAAAATAAGAAGAAAATTGTTAAAACCTTAGGATCTAGTAGCATACAACAAATGAGTAACCGAGAAATATCTACATCAACATCTACAAGCAATTCAAGCGAATGCCTCCTTGGAACATCTGGGGGAATTTCCATTACCGGAAATTCCAATTGCACCATTAATATTAACACCAGTAAACAATAATTTCTTTAATATTACATTAATTACAGATCATATTCTAACTGTAGTATTAATATAAATAAATAATTTGTTCAATTTTTTTGTTTGTATTTCGTCGTAAAGACAACTTTATGGCACAACATTACAGCACGCATGCCATAAAGTGACAAATTATTAACGATTTTGACATTAATAACCATGGCATTATAATGCTAGTCGACGACAAACAAATTAATGCGTTTTAAAATATTTGTCCTTTGGTTTTTAAATTCTCAATTTTATTTACCTCTTATGCAAATTTAAATGATGTGATAACAATTATAACTATCGTCCTCAGTAAACGACAATAGCTTTAAAGAATGATTCGGTTGTCAAAACCAATTTATGAGGTGAAAACCCAAGTAAAAGTTTTCTATTAATATAACAGTAAGCCAACTGTGCAATCATTAATTTATGAAAATGTAAAATCAGACGTAAACAAAATAATTGTATTTTAAGTATTAAAACGTGTACTTTTTACTTATCTTTTACACCAACTTAATCAAAGATTATGACATTTTTCATTGTTAGCCTTCGTCCGTTCGAAAGTGTTCTGATTTGCCATCTTCATGGCAGTTTGATAATATTTAATTTATTAAAAATCTAACTACTCTTTACGGAAATGAAACTAGATTCTATAGTTGGCTTTTAGATACATTTTTGTAATGCATAAACAAAAAAGTGGTATGTGAAAATGTAAACCTTCACCATTCTTACACATGTCAAAATATTTTTCTGGGTTTTTAATGGTGTATTTATATATTAATGTAATTCAATCTAAACGTTTTGGTAACACTTACCATTAGTAGTAATATCTATTAAAATTGTTAAAGATGTTGAATCAATTTTGTGAAATTTGAAAGTTAAAACATAAATATAAGCCTGTTATTAATATAACAAACAGTTTGATAAACGTATAAAGCCAACTATGAAATATAATTTTAGTAAATAATAACTAGATTACTAAGAAATTAAATATTGTAAACCTGTCTTAAAGATGATAAATCAGAACATCCCCTAACGGTCGAAGGTTAGAAATGAAAAATGTCAAAGCCCCTGGCGTTCGGAAGATCCTGATTTATTAAGAAACCCGCAATATGATAATGAACTTCGTACCGTTGTAATTGATGGTATAGGAAGCGTAGTTGATAATGTCACGAACTTAAATACATAAAATGCATTTTTTTATCTTGAAGAACTAAAAATAACAAGTCGGTGTAATGCGTATTGATCCGGTTATAAAGAAAAGAAACAGCAGTCTTCGGTTTCTAAGATAAAAATATTTGAGCGCATAATCTAGTAACTGTAATGTTTGTTGACATAGGTCAAGTAGACGTTATTAGAGATATACAGTGTTGATCATCTTTCATTTTGAATTCTACTTAAAGATAAGTTATACATGTTAATTTAGTTGTGTTGAATTATATCGTAAAGCTTTACGAAAAGTGTTGTTTTAGTTGGTTTTAGACATTATTTTGTTTTATTAAACATACAAACAAATGCAGCTGCTTAGTGTTATGCAGATTACCTGTGGTGTTAATGTACAACCTTCTCAATTTTTGTTGTCTTTTAATTATCAACCCATAAAATTGAGGGGCGCCTAACGAAACAAATGCTTGACTGACTACAGCTATGGATATATCTCTGCTGCCTCCCTCACAACCTGTTAAAATGAGTTCTCAACTTACAGTAAGTATCGTAAGCAATGTACTCTGCTGAGCTAGACCAAGGTGCAAACTTACTGTTTAACGTCAAATACCAATCATCACTACATTTTTATTGGTTATATTATTAAATCGGATAGATTCTCGTAAATTCTTTTTGATAGCTAATTAGAAAATCTACATAATAAATAGATTTACACAGTCGAGTTATGCCGTCTTTGAAACAAAGGGAAATTGATAGATATTATAAAACAATTCTATTTTATGCAGATGCTTAGCGAATTAACTAGATAATTGACATTTAATGTTGGTTTACCAAAAGTTGTAATTTAAGATCATAATAATGTAATTACACATAAGAAACACAATGAGTTCAACCTCATTATCAATGATCATGATCGTAAATTAGTATGTAGCTGGGAAGCTACAGAACTGCACCAACCTGTATATTTATTTATACAAAGGAATACTAGCCCTAGCGATGTATGTGTCATATTGTATCAATTTTATAATGCTTAAGAACACCCTGTTGCATATTTAAGGAGTACTTTATCTTGTAAGGAATCTAGATACTATGTAACTGTGGAAATCTCGAAATATACCTTTTAGAATTGAATATTTCAGAGGAGGGGCTACTTTCACAGCTGTATTCTTCTAGTTTGAAGGAACTTCACCACTTACATCAATGTATATTGTCATGCCTGTCTATAAAACTGGCTTAATTTGGTTTAGACCATGTTAAATTAAGTACTATTCCCGATTATTTGATATATTTGACGTTTTCATTAATTCAAGTTATTAGAACAGACTAGAAATCGTGAGAAAATGTTAAGTATACATAATGAATAAAAAATGCATTTCTGTAATATCTGAGTATATTATCAGACAGGCCCTGAATACATACTTATTAAGAAGACTAACTTAATCTGAAACAGTGTAACCACTGATGGCGATATCGTGGTAGAAGACGGTAGATCCCAGGTCCTTTGATTAATGATTGTTGTTAATTGTAGCATAATTATAATCAAATATTTCCTATTCTTTAACGTATCGATAAGTTTTACATTTTCTTTAAGATAAATAATAATAACAACAATAAATGTATGTTAAGATTAAGATTCACCACACATTCCACCCACTCACCTAACCAACCAACGAACCCACTCGTGATTTGTACTTTTCCATTGCTATTGCTACTGCCTTGACTACCCGGCTACTTGCCAATATCCAATGTTTTCAGTCAGTACCTCTGGTGTTTCAACCATCAACTCAGGTTCACGTTACTCCTGGTCTAATTGTTACTATTATTTTAAAAGACCTTTTAGATAGGCTATAGGGACATGATTGCCGCAACTGACATACAGCAATATCAACTAAAGTAGTACCGTATACATAAAAAATTTTATATCATTGCTGTTAATACAAATTTCTCCTGTGCGATGTTGAATTTGAAAATAATACGTGGCAAACTGTTACTTAATTTATTCATACTGCTGCTTATATAAACTGTACAAAACGTTAGTACTTGGATTCCACTAATCAATTTAAAAATTATAAAAATATTGCATAGGCAACTAACCGGGTAAGAATTTAATTTTCTTTCTGTACCACAGTATAGATATAGCTAACGCATTAGCTATATATCTATAGTGTCGCTTTACGTTACACAATTTATTCAAGCAATAATATAATATACCAAATTCTATTTATGCTGTGATTATATCAATAACAATTAGTTTTAATTAATTTCAATAAATTTTGAATCCTTTTTCTCTTGTGAAAAATTTGGATAAGACGAACGGTTTAGCCACGAATAAAATATTTTCCAATGCATTGCACATTTGCGTAAGCGCTTTTACTTAGATAAAAAACTTTAATCGCCTTTGCTTTTTAGTTACCATATCGACAGTTGAATTTATATATCAAGCATTAGTTTTTTTCCGTTGACAAAGATCCATAATTATGGCTCACAGTTTCACTAATTCCAAAATGGTGGGTATGCTTTTAGTCTATGGACTTTGTCATTGCAACGCTCGAAAAAATGTACGAATTTATAGGGAAAATATCATTTCCGTAGAACCCCAAATCGGCACACTTTTGCTAATATCGAAAGACGTCTCCGCGAAAATGTCAAGTTTCAACCAAGCCGTGTAAATTCTAGACGCAAACGAACCATAAGGACGGTGAAAATAGAAGAAGAGTTTTGGACTCTGTTCAAATAAATCCCAAGAGCAGCACACGACGTGTAAGATTGCAATTGGGAATTTCGAAATCATCAGTTCATAGAGTTCTTCAAGAACAATTATTGCACCCTTTCATATCGAAAAGTTCAAGACATATTGCCCATGGATCCTAATCAACGTTTAGCTTTTTGTCGATTTAATATTCATAGAAGAAACGAAAATCCAAATCTTAGTAAAAAGATTTTGTTCACGGACAAGCTACTTTTATTAGATGCGGTATTTTCAATGTTCATAATGAACACGTTTATGCTGTTGAAAACCCTCATGAAACGAAAGTATCTCATTATCAGCATCAATTTCAAGTAAATATCTGGACTGGAATTGTAGACACTTTTATTATTAATCCCTTTGTACTGCCAAATCGGCTGAATGGTTTATGCATGATGGCGCACTTCCTCATTTAAATGAGGCATATTCACAGCCGGGCTTGACACCCTGCGATTTTTTGTGGGGTGCCTTGAAATCAAAATTTGTGAATCCCCAGTTAATACGCAGAAGAATTGTTGGCAAGAATAATTCATGAAGCAAATTTATTGAAGAATAGTCCTGAGGTATTGTCCAGAGTACAATGTAATTTTTAAAAGGAATTAACTTGTGCATGCAGGAAAATGCTTTTGAACATTTGTTGAATTAGTAAATTAAATACCTTACAGGTATGCACTTGTTAAAACAACATTTACGTTAACATAATTTTATTTTTTTAGTTTTTGTTTAGCTTTTGGTTGATAATAATGCAATTTAAATTTTTAACTTTGTTCTACATACTGTTAATAATTGTTTTGTTTTTCTTCAATAATTATTGTTCTTGAAATACTTCATTCTTCCTTATTTTTTCAATAAATCGGCTTCATGAATTATTCTTATTATTATTATGAATTATTATTATACTTTGGGATAATTTGCATGCACCATGAGCTTTAGATGCGTTTTTCTCGGAAACCGGTGCTCTTAGTGATATCAAGAAGGTATACCTTTTTAAGCAAAAAGGTAGCGAAAACTACTAATCCATAATAAAAGGGCCTAAGTGTAGCACAAAAAGTTGTAGCGGTTTAGACATGTCCTATTGGTCGCTTGTAGCGCCTTCTAGAAATACACAAAAATCGATGATATACTTGAATTTCTGATCCCATGAAACCCCTATATAAGAAATTTTATAAAGTTAACTCAAAGAGCCGAAAGATGTGAAAGAAAATGTGATTTATTGTTTCAACTTTGACACACTGTAGCTTCGTTATTATTATGAACTTTTGGACTAAGGCGGATTTAGTTAAATCGGCTTATTTTCATGTAAGTAATCTTCATTATCTTTTGGCTATGCAATTTAGGGACACCCTGTAATATAATAATATTTAATTTTTTAACCAGTTACAGTATCAAAATATATAATTTGATTTCATTTTATAGCGCTAATATTGAAAGAATAAATCGATGCACATTATCGCACACACGGAAATTGAATGTACCATGTTTGTGTCTAGTGCTCAATGACGACATTTTAAATGTAAGAATGGAAAAATACTATATAAAGAATAGTCTTATGACACGCGATTCAATAGAGCTTTGGCCAAATAATACACTGTAGCCATAAAACACACAACAACGCCCAACAGGGAATATTGATGACGATTGGCATTTAAAATTACACTTTACATGTGTTTTTGTGTTTAACCCATTAACGCATTATTTTTTAGATTTTGTATACATTCTTGTTTATTAGATCTTACCAAATGAAAGCGCTTTAGAGGTTTTAAATTCCCATCCCAATTCTTTCCAAATGAATAGGGTCCTATAAGACGGACGCTGGAAAGATGTGTTCATTTGTAAGCCTGAAAACTTTTAAAAGTCGTTCAATTTATAAATAAACGCATACAACGTGTTTTTGTAGCTTCAAAATTTTGTTATAACCGCATGGTTTTCTCGAACAATTTGGGTACTGGCATATCTAATACCATCAGAAACATTTCACAGTGATGATGAAGCGAAACTGTTTGCCTTGCAAAACTAATTCATATTTCATATTTAAAATACTGTGTTTTTTATGGGTATTTTGTATTTTGTTTATACAAATCTAAACGTTTCGATAACACTTACAGTTATCGTCCTTAGTACAATAAAGTTTTTCGAAATGTTTAAGATGAAACAAATTTTGAAATTTGAAAAATGAAAACGCAAACCTAAGCCTGTATGGTCTATTCCTGTAACTAAAACGAACCTTCTGAGAATGCAGCCCTGGTGTACCTAAGAGAAGCATTGCAGTAGAAGATGCAAGTGTGCATACGTTCGGCCCAAATAATACTAAATACTTTATTTCGATCGTATTTGCCAATTCCGCAAAATATGCTAGGACTACAATTTTAAACAGTGACATGTATGCGTAATGCATCCGTACGCTTCAAATAGTTTTTGCAATGATTTTATTATATTTTGAGTTAAATCAAAGCTTTTGCTTTGTTACGCATTTTCTCAACGATAGTCGACCTCGAGTTTTTACGGTTTTACGTATGCGAGTGAGCGGACGTATCCTTGCGTGGTTTCATACACGTATATGTATGGGCTGCGTACGTCATATGTATGTTTTATGCGTTGGTTGTAAGACACTCTACATTTTTAGTTACTCGGTTTTATCAAATTTGGTTTAAATTAGTGCTTGAGTGCGTCCGTGCGTGCTTGCGAACGTATGTGAGCGTGCATATGTATGTATGTATGCGTTTTAAAGCTTCGCATTTTAGTTACTCGGTTGTATCAAAATTGGTTTAAATTGATTCAAAAATAAGATTCTTTACAAAAAGCACTGAAAGATATATTTTGTTATGTGCATGATATTATAACAGTTATATCAGAAGTTGAATTAACAAATATATTAAATTATTTTAATAACGTGGTACGAGGCATTCAGTTCACGTTGGAAGTAGGAACCAAGAACTCACTTAATTTTTAGGTATAACCATTATCAGAAGCGGAGCTTCTGAGATTGGTACCAAGGACATTACTTTACAAATTCTAAACTACAATTCCAATCATTGCCTAAAATATACGAAGAACATTGTCATAGAACTAAAAACGGAGTTATTCGGTTAAGTAACCCTTGTTTTCATCCAAATCACAGATTTCTTAAGAGCTAACAATTATACAATCAAATTTATTCATTCAATATTATATAACAATAAAAACATTAATGATCACATACAACAAAGGATAATAATAAAATATTAAATATTCTAGTATGCCTTATACAGATGGTCTTTCGTAGTCATTATCCGCGTCCTAAATACTAATACACAATAATTAGTTACATATAACTACAAAACAGTGGGTGATTTCTTCGCAAAATTAGAAACGAAGGTGGATATTAACTAAAGATTCAATGTGGTTTACAAGATTGGATGTAAGAACTGCGAGGTGTCTATATGGTCACAAGAGGTCACTATCTATCTAGACGGATACAAAACCACAAACAGGATTGCTTTGATCGAAGCACAAAACAGCTCACTGTTTCTAAAGTAAACACAATTTTAATTTCACGGATGTGACTATTTTAGGGACTGAACAAGATCTATCTAAGGAACTTTTTAGAAAAATTCATATAGTTCGGGAGCCTAATACAATTAATAGAGAAGATGATTACACCACCAACATATCATCATGTTATAATAGTTTAATCGTTAATGTAGATATATTTTATCTGTTTCTGTTTTGTAAACTATATGGATGTAAGTACAATTGTTAGTCGTGACAACTTAATATGTTTTAAAACTATAATAAATGTTACACATATTTACTGTTAACTGTGATACCTTGAGGGACTGTGTCAAATAACATTTTATACAATTGTAACATGTCATGTCTGTCTATAATTTTATAATTAAGTAATGTTTTAACAATTTTTGTAATCTACCTGGTAAGTTCCTGTTTCTAAAATTATAGACATATTCTTAACTTCTGTTTTCCTAATCAATACAGCTTTGAAGAAGTTTTAATTAATAAAACGAAACGTCAGCGATGATTACCTTTTAAAAGTTGATTGCCTTAGTCCTATAACCGACGATTACAAATATATATATATATATATATATATATATATATATATATATATATATATATATATATATATCGTACATACATACATACTAATTGTATCTGGCAGTGTATATAAAAATTTGAAATCAGGTGGGTGACCTGAATTTTGTCAAAAAACGATCGTAACATATTGATAGGTTTTCTAAATCTCTTTACTATTACAAACACTATTTTTATTAATTTTGATATAGAGCGTTTCTAAGAAAAGTCTTTTCTTGTAATTATTTTCTGTCCAAAATTTTTGTTTCATTATAATTAAAATTGTACTTAAACTTATAACATGTCCCCTCAAGGTATCACAGTTAACAATAAATATATGATAGTTTTAAAACATATTAAGTTGTCACGACTACACAGTTGTCCTTACATCTATATAATTTACAAAACAGAAACAGATAATATATATCTACATTAACGATTAAATTATTATAATATGATGATATGCTGGTGGTAGAATATATGAATTTTTCTAAAAAAGTCGCTTAGATAGATTTTTCAATCCTAAAATGGTCACATCCGTGAAATTATTTTTGTTTCGATCAAATCAATCCCGTTTGTGGTTTTGTATCCGTCTAGATAGATACTGACTTCGTCTGACCTATATAGATACCCTCGCAGTTATTACATCCAATCTTGTACACCACATTGGATTTTGAGTTAATATCCACCTTCGTGTTTAATTTTGTGAAGAAATCACCCATTATTTTGTAGTTATATGTAAATAATTTTTGTGTATTAGTATTTAGGACGCGGGATAATGACTGCAAAGACCATCTGTATAGGGCATACTAAAATATTTAATATTTTTATTATTATCCTTTTGTTGTATGTGATCATTAATGTTTTTATTGTTATCTAATATTGAATCAATAAATTTGATTGGATAATTGTTAGCTCTTAACAAATGTGTGATTATTTTAAAGTTCTTTGGATGAAAACAAGAGTTCCTTAACGTAGTTAGTTACTTAGTTCTATGACAATGTTCTTCATATATTTTAGGGAATCGTTGAAATTGTAGTTTAGAATTCGGTTAGAATTAATGTCCTTGCGGTACCAATCTGTCAGAAGCTCCCGCTGTCTATTCTAATAACGGTTATACCTAAAAATTAAGTGAGTTCTTGGTTTCTACTTCCAACGTGAACTGAATGCCTCGTACCACGTTATTAAAATAATTTAATATATTAGGTACTTAAATTAATTTGATAACGCTTATATCCTTATACTAAAACGTAGAAAAAGCATTTTTTCTTCGCTATAAAGTGAATAGTTCTTAAAAACAATCGTCAACAGCACTTAAGTAAACTTATCTAACAGTTATTTATGATTAACCAGGTTCACTTCGGTTCTTTCAGTAAAGTTAACAATTTTCGAAATGTTCAGAGTGTTTTTCAGCGCTTTTTATAAAGAATCCTTATTTGTGCATCAATTTAAACCAAATTTGATACAACCGAGTAACTAAAAATGCGAAGCTTCTTAAAACGCATACACACACATACATATGCACGCGCTCACATACGTTCGCAAGCACGCACGGACGCACTCAAGCACTAATTTAAACCAAATGTGATAAAACCGAGTAATTAAAAATGTGGAGTGTGTTTCAACCCAAAGCATAAACATATACATATGCACGCACGCACATACATATACATGTATGAAACCACGCAAGCATACGTCCGCTCACTAGCATACGTGTAAAACTGTAAAAAACTCGAGGTCGATTATTGCCGCGAAAAAATGTGCGTAACAAAGTGAAAGCTTTGATTTACTTCAAAATATAATAAAATCATTGAAAAAACTATTTGAAGCGTACGGATGCATTAGGCATCCGCACACATACATATAAACATTTCGAAAAGACTTTATTACTATTAAGGACGATAACTGTAAGTGTTATCGAAACGTTTAGATTTGTATAAACAACAATACAAAAATACCCATAAAAAAACACAGAGTATTTTAAATATGAAACATGGATTAGTTTTGCAAGGCAAACAGTTTCGCTTCATCATCACTGTGAAATGTTTCTGATGGTATTAGATATGATATGATAGGCAGCATACGTAATGTTACGTGTTGTACCATATGTTTCCCAAAATATTACCGCTGTAATAGACTCTTTTCTTTTATTAAATTTGCATATTAGGTTATTTTGTAGCACATGCGGTTATGACAAAAATTTTGAAGCTACAGAAACACGTTGTGTGCGTTTATTTATAATTTGAACGACTTTTAAAAAGTTTTCAAGCTTACAAATGAACACATCTTTCCAGTGTCCTGCTTATAGGACCCCATTCATTTGGAAAAAATTAGGGTGGCAATTTAAAAACCTCTAAAGCGCTTTCATTTGGTAAGATCTAATAAACAAAAATTTATACAAAATCTAAAAAAAATAATGCGTTAATGGGTTAAACACAAAAACACATGTAAAGTGTAATTTTTAAATGTCAATCGTCATTAATATTCCCTTTTCGGCGGTGTGTTTTATGGCAACAGTGTATTATTTTGGCCAAAACTCTATGGAGTCTCTTGTCATAAGACTATTCTTTACATAGTATTTTTCCATTCTTACATTTAAAATGGCATCGTCGGGCACTAGATACAAACATGGTATTTAATTTCCCGTAGTGTGCGATAATGCGCATCGTGTTATTCTTTCAATATTAGCGCTATAAAATGAAATCAAATTATATTTTTGATACTGTAACTGGTTAAAAAATTAAATATTATACTTTAATATTCATTCATATACATCAAATTTAAATGAAACTCTATTCATTTTAATGACATACGTTGCGATTAACAAACTTAAACATATTTGCGCAAATAAGGCATACTTGCTATGTATGTTAACAGATTTCACGGACTGCTGTAGATACGCGTGAAAACTTATTACTACCACACTTATCATGTAACATACTATTTGTATATAGTTATTGGAAAGCAATTCCATCGTAATAATTTTTTTTTCTTTCCCTCTTACGTGTTCCGTATCCAAATGATTGGAATTACGTTTCATAATTTTCAAATTATTATAGTTATATTTCTAACAATGTACTATTTAACTATTTAAACAATACCATGCGTAACATGTCTTAAGTATCACCGAGTTCTGATGAGTGTGTTGCATATAATGCATTTTTAATTCATTCAATAGGAATATCAGAATGTCTATCAAGGGCTATATGCACTATTAAGGTAAGTTTTCCGATATCGCACCAGCTCCTAAATCGTACCACCGTTAATCTGCAGAAAGCTTTTCCTCATTTTTCCATCTGTCAACTTTTTTGAGAACTATTCAGTACTCTGAAGCTGTGTAAACAGTACATCAAAATTCTGCGAACCTATTTGTTGACATACCGTGTGACAATTTGAGTTTGTTCGAGCTGCATCGTTCTATCGCCCTTTGTAATAAATAGAATCAATGTAGACTCCAGTACACGAAAAACGCTTTAGAAGAGTACCAAAATGGAAATATTGCATTGAATGAATGTTGCCAAAAATACCATATTCCCAAAAAATGTATTCAAAATACTTAGCTTTTTGTTTTTTTTTTTAATGTATATTTGTAATTATGTTGCACAAACACTTACAGTGATCTTCGTCAGTAGTAATACAATTTTTTAGAATTGTCTAAGATGTTGAAACAAATTTATGAAATTTTAAAAATTCAAAACGCAAACATAAGCTTGCTATTAATATAATACACTGAAATAATATAATATAATATAATACACCCTGTATAATTTTGATTTATACCACTGGATAGCATTTTTAGAGGCTTTCCAATGATGTATTACAAGTAGGGGTTCGCTATTTACATTTTTTAGTTGGGGTAGGTGGAGCGTAAGGGGTTGATTGGGTGAGTTGTATCCTATGTTATTTTGCTTTCCCTTTCTACCCTAGAAACGGTTTACAGAATTTTTGATATTATATACATATATATATATATATATATATATATATATATATATATACTGTGTCTCTTGAATTTCTGGAGATAGGAATTCCCATGTTAAAATAAACTATTGTAAATATTGGCTCCCCTAATTATTTTACAGTAAACGATAAACGTATAAGGCCAACTAAGGTACACAATTTTAGTAAATGATAAAGAAATCATTAATACATTAAATATTGTGAAACTACCTTGAGGATAACAAATCACAACACTCTCTAACGGTCGAAAGCTAACAGTAAAAAATGTTACAACCAAAGAACAAATTTAACAAAAATTTAATTAAGTTATGATGTAGCTGTAAATTGTGAAAAACTTGACATCAATTAAAATAATCCAGTCAAATCTAGCAAAGAAATAGCTTAGTTAATAAACGTAAGTTCCATTTTGTAGGGAAATCACAATATAGTACGTTTTATATCCTTTTAAATTTTCAATTTAACTATAGTGATGTGGTAAATGTTATGGAAATGTTTAGATTTCTATAATATAAATATAAACATATACCATTAAAAAACCCAAAAAGTTAAGTATTTTAAATATGTGTAACAATGGTGAATTTTTCTTATTCCCCAGAAAACGTTCGCATGGCATACGAAAGGTGAGGTGAAAAGAGGTATTGCACTTAGAGGACCAGCTTCATTAAGAAGGAGGTGATCAACTTTACCTCATAAAGTTTAGGAACAATCAGTTCCTCACATTTCAAAAATGGAGGAGTAGCTTTTTGGAATGACGATAAGCGATATTTGGAAGCTTGGGTATGACACCGTAGAAAGCATCCCAAACTAGAAAATCCATTCAACAAAGAAGAGAAAAAAGGAGAGAAAGTGGTATTATTCTTTCATGAAACGGTATCCCAATCTTAGTCTACGCAAAGCAGAAAGCATTTCAATGGCTCGTTGCAAGGATTTTAACAGAAACAATGTTTAAAATTTTTTTGATTTGCTTAAAAAAATCGTTGATAAAAATCAAACGGATGATTCATTCTTTTAAAACTCGAGTTCCTTCACTGTGCAGAAAACATGCTGAAAGATGGTTAGCCGAAAAGCAAAATATCAAATAGGCGCACTATTAACCGTAGAAAGGGGAGTCAATACGACACTGGTTGCTTGCACCAGTTCCTCTGGCAATTTCTTTCCGCCAATTCCAACCGTGCTCCACTTGGCAATTTGATCGAAGGATTTGACTCTGGGTACATCAACTCCCAGCTCTTCGTCAGGTGGTTAAAAGACTTCACATCATACGTGAAACCAAGTTGGACGGTCATACAATACATGCAAAGCACTTGAAAGCAATTAATTTTGGACGTGTAAATGGTGTCCTGATGCTGCAGCTACCCGGTCACACTCACAGATTGCAACTACTACATGTTGCCATCTTTAAGCCACTAACAACCCTTTATGACCAGACCATTGGAAATGAAAGAAAAGCTACGGCCACAACACGGACTATGTTACTAAGTTATATAAGTGTTAAACGTAAAGTAAATGAAAAATTAGGAAATGCAAAGATCCGTGAAACAGGTGCAAAAAAAGCGAAAATTTCACCAGCAACAGAAAAACTAGGTATTGTATTCGATGAAACAAATCGTACTGTTTTATTCGTAATGAAACAGATATTGAAGATATGGTACGTTGATGTGTGCGGGATGCGACGATCAAACGTCAAGAGAAACGTTTGTTTGCGATTTATGTTCGTCTTAAAATTGAATTGTTCTGTTTTCTCAAAGTGTTGTCTTATATTATTTCCTAGTTTACAATCAGTTTTTAAAAAATCATGTTTTATTGCTATATTTTTATGTTTTAAGTTTCCATTTATATTTTATATTTTATGAACAAACTACTTTATCATTTAAATCAGGTATCATTTTAACACAGTGTGATTTAGGCAAGACTTAGTGCGATTTGGGAAACTAGTTTCTTATATCGCACCACCTGCAGACTCTTATCAAATTCGTGTCAAAAATAGATTTGTAATAATGCTTCTACGCTTTGGAATTGTCTGTTTCAATCATCAAAAAAAAAGTTATGACACAAAATCATGTTCCTTATACGAAATTGGCGAAAATACGAAAAGTGGTGCGATATAGGCAACCTTACCCTTTATGTCAAAAGAAATGTTTACGTATTAGGGTAAGCACCTAGTCTAACGCATTCACTATAATTTCGATAGCTCAGAAGTACTGATTAAATACCAATAGTGTCATTTGTGTTCATACCACTGATACATTTGTACTGTTCCTTGACTTCGCATCCGCAAACGCATAATATCGGTTGATTTTTAAACTGCTAGTATACAAGCGTTTAGGTAATTGACATTTGTAATAGTTAATTTTACCTTTTAATCGGTGTTTTTATTCCGGACTTTTATGTTAAATAAAATAACGAATGACTTCACAACATTGTAGATTGATTTTCGAGTATTAGGCTAACAAGTCTATACAGCAAAAAAAAACCACAGAATTACTGTAAATCCCTAATTACGCAACCTGACTCTTAATTAAAGTTAATATTTTTAAGGCACTATAATGTTTCATTCTTGTTAAACGTTAAATTTCTACTGTACGTCCTATTTAAACATTAAATTAATTGAAAAATTATTGCACTACAAAATAATTCAAAGGTAGATATGTACTTACGATTATTATGGCACTTGGTAAAACAAAACCAGACTTCTTTAGAATGGAGATAAAATAATAACACAGTCACAATTTTTCTGTTCTAGGCGATGACGAGTACATTCAATTTGCTGCATGTACGTATAGAGTATGCTACGTGGTTCTATTATTTGTTATGAATGCCGTTTGTTACGAATTCGTTAATGTTTAATTGCAAAATTAGTGAATGTAGGAGCATTGTGGTTTACTCATTGTATAAACTTGCAGAAGACATGTATACAAAAAAAGATAGTATTTACACACTTCTTATTTTTTAAAAAAAATAATTTAGCTATAAGTGTTTTCACTTTATCCACAAAAACAAAAAATCTGGAGTATTTCCAATCAACATTCCCATATACATAGATATACCATAAACTAGTAATTTTTAAAATACATGTTCAAATTTTTTATCTAACAGATGTAATCCTTTGTGAACACATAATTTAAGTTTGACAAGAATGCAGTTTATACTGGATTGTTAAATGCAATATAAGAATGAACTGTGTTCCCATAATTAGTAACTTTAGGGAATAATCTGTCATAATCTGAGATTATATTCAACTTATATTGGATATGTGCAAACACTAATTGTATACATAGGACTAATAAACAAGTAAGTAATAGCTGATTTATATAATTACATAATAAAACTAAGTACATGCAAAAAGAAACTGAAATTTTCAACACATTAATTCTACTCTAAGAAAATTTACAATAAGTTTCTTGAGGATTTCCACTTTTTGTTTAATACATATTTTAATACTGTATAAGATGCACTTTCTAATATTACTTTGTCCAACGCTTTGTATTTAAAACAAAAAATTAAAAATACATTTCTATGTAGATTGTACTGTTTAACGCTTGTACCGCCATTTTAAAATGTAAATGTATATTAAAATATAATTTAAAAACGATTTTAACAAAATAAAAGTTAATATCCTGGTCGGGGATTAGAATTCTCCTTACTTGCATTACCAGTCCAAACACTTAACAATGTACCTGGTTGATACTGTCATGTTTAATTTGTATTGTAAACATATTATTAAATTGATACAGATTTTTAATGTTTACCATTTTGTTCATTTTTAGTTTTTATTTATTGTGCAGCATCCCAATAGAAAATCTTAGTTACAAGTCTCATTTTATATAAGAACAGTTTTTTTTATTTAAATATTATTTCTGGTGCCCTAATCAGCTTAAAATTTTATTTTAATAGTTTTTAGCGCCTTTTGTGCGTGGAAGATGTTTCAAATTGATAGCGCCATTTTTACGACTGATTTACTTGATTAAAAACTGTGTGTGTTAACAGGTACTTCCGGTAGTCCTATATATCTCAAAGTCGACACGAATGCACAATTTTGCTATAATCGCCGTATGCCAAATTTTGTAACTTCAGCTCAAACGGTCTGTCCGCTATCGTCCTTACATACAGAAACACACACAAACACACGGCATGCCAAGTATGGTCAAAATGGATTCCAGAGCCCTCGAAACGTGAAGATCCGGTATAATCTCGAGATAGAATTCTTTCGCGATCGCTATACCTTCCCTTTACTATACTTCCTATAGCATACAAGAATGTAAAATCGAGGTATGGTCAATTCTTTTATTATAAGTAACGTTTTCTTTTACACTATCTAAACATTTTTCCTTTCGATGAACTGCTATTAAAGAAAAGTAGTTGTTTTGGTAATATTCGGTTTAGTTATAGTCTTTACTAAAAATATATTATTT
>JARFJB010002317.1:120000-270000 GCA_036346205.1 Vesta saturnalis | reverse complement strand
CACAATCTGTAGATGGGATTAAAAGAAATGTAATAATAATTTTAATAACAATTATGCAATCTCCTTTGATAAAATGGACCATAATAAATATTAATAACAGATTAAATAAAATCTTTTTATTCTCAGGTGAAAAAATACGATCCCACGTGGGCATATATAAAAAATTGACGACCAAAGGTGTCCCACGGGTGACAAATAAATCACATAAATAATTGTATCTTGGAATTCTGCATCTCGGGGTATATTTTCGAATCATTTATTGTAAGGATTATAATTTTGACAAGTGTTTTTCATATTACACCGTATGCTTGATAATGTGATGACGTAGGGCGAGGATATACATATATATATATATATATATATATATATATATATATATATATATATATATATATATATATATATATATATATATTTATATATATATATATATATATATATATATATATATATATATATATATATATATATACGATATACGATCATGATCGTTGATAATGAGGTTGAACTCATTGTGGTTCTTATGTGTTATTATATTATAATGATCTTAAACTTTTGATAAACCAACTTTAAATGTGAATTCTCTAAGCGTGTGCACAAAATAGAATTATTCTATGATTTATATTAATTTCGCTTGGTTTCAAACACGGAATAACTCGACTATATAAATCTATTTGGCATGTAGATTTTCTAATTAGCTATCAAAAAGCATTTACGAGAATCTATCCGGGGTAATAGAAACTCTTAAAATTGTCTCAAATGTAATTCTTGCAACAACAAATTGGTAACAGTTAAAAATGATCGAGTTAACCTGATTAAATTTTTATGAATACTAACTTTTTGGGTATTAAATTGTGAACTCTTTATTTATTTTTTATTCAATTTAAACGTTTCAATAGCAATTACAATTACCGTTTTCAATAAATAACAGACTCATTTATGAAATTTGAAAACGCAAATATAAATATAAATACAGTTTGAGAATAATTATTTTCCCAACTAGTGTGCTGTTTACACATTCTTGGTGCGAGGCCTTCCATTTTAGCCCGAGGCGTTCGCCGAGGATAAAAATAAGTCGAGAACAAAAATTTTACAGCGCACGTGTTGCGACCAAAATTTCTTGTAATCGTTTATATAAAATTAGAAAAATTAAATTCCGAACTATTTGTTGACATATCTCAAATTAAATACATAACCAAGACGATCTCCGTATTTAGTTATATACCACTTTTTGTTTATGTATTGAACATTACAAAAACGTGTTTAAGAAGCCCACTATAGAATCTAGTTTTATTTTAGTAAAGAGTAGTAAGATCTTCAATAAATTAAATCTTATCAAACTGCCTTGAAGGTGGCAAATCAGAACACTCTTTCCAACGGGCGAAGGCTAACAATGAAAATGTCATAAACTCATAATCTTTGATTAAATTGGTATAATATATATCTAAATGGACACGATTTAATACCTAAAATAAAACTATTCTAATTAATGTGATAATCGTGAAAGTCACATTTTCATAAATTAATGGTTACACAAACTGTTATATTAAAAGCAGACTTACACTTGCCTTATCATTTACTAAGGATCATAATTATAATTGTTATCAAATCATTTAGATTTATATAACAGATAAATAAAATTTAGGAATTAAAACCAATAGACAAATATTTTAAAACGCATTAATTTGTTTAAAATTTTGAAATATTTAAGTATTGTTACAGATACAAGATGGATTATGAAGAAATTATGAACTTAACTGGAGTCGAAAATAATATTGGAGGCATAACTCCAAAAGAATCCATGAAGTTCAAAGTACACCAAATAATCTTTCTAATCTGTTGCAAAGTCGCATTCTTTGCAGATGTAGTCAGTCATAATACACACTATTTTATATTTCAAGAAAATTTGTTAATTTCAATTGAGAAATTCAAGACATTTTTCGTTAGTAGTAACCCCTAGTGGCTTAATAATACATTTTCTCCAATTGGAATTAACCCTTCATTACATGGTAATAGCATCAGTTACTATAGTTTTAATAGACTGGTCTATTGTGCATATTTTCAAGGTTTTCTAAAAGATTAGAACGTATTATAAATTGTTGTTGACTTTTGTTTGGGGATTTACTTTAATTTTATTAATAGTTTATTGCCGCAACTGCAATTACTTCAATTTTGATCGGGTTGCTATTCAGATGACATTAATAACACCATTTCTTCCACTATGATTTATTATAATCTTACGCTTCATCAATACTAAAACATAGAGGTAACAGTTTGGAATACCGCAAACTATCATTAAACTTAACAACGTTTATGATTTGATATATATTGACAATAGGGATTTTTATTTAACGGACATACTTAGGTTGCGTCATTCAATGTTTCAAGTGCTTCCATTATGTTTTATCTATTGTAGCTCTATTTTAAATTTATGTTTGTTGTATTGCTGTGATAAAAACATTCAAACACGTTTACGTAAAAATTTAATGTAAAAATCGAAACTATAGGAGGTGAGTTAACCTTAGTGAAAATCAGGCCGAAGAACTTTTTCAAAAGTTTCGTTTCATTGTCGTATTGAAAATTTAATCACTCGTTAGAACAAGAATTTTAAGAGATATTCTAATTACTATAGCTTTATGTAAATTTTTAAATACAATTTATTATTGTAAACAAGATATGTATTTTTTAATTAATAAGATATTTATTTGTATGTTTTTTAAACGTAATCCATCAAAAGATATCAATACATACCGCAAAAATTTATGGGAAAATAAAATAACGTACATTTCGGCTTAATACCCAGAATACCCTACTGATTTTAAGTATAATTACATGCGTTGTTATTTTTAAATAATTTTAATCCTGAACAGGATAGGTTTGGCCTAAGGAGCTAAAGCGCTCAGGACAACTTAGGAAGATTCATAAAGGAAGCTTTAAACTGCTGCCTTAAATTTTGTCTTGTGATAAATGAGAGAAACACAGGATTTTGATTATATTGACAGACAACGTTGAGGCAAATTCATGGAAACTTCACAGGTAACGCTTACTATAACATTAAATTAAGTAAAATCTTTTTATTCTCAGGTGAAAAAAATGCGATCCCCACGTGGGCATATATAAAAAATGGCGACCAAAGGTGTCCCAAGGGTGACGTCACAAAAACAAAATGGCGGTAGAAAGTTCCTCCTTTCACCATCCTCATTTAATTCACTGTTTTTGATGAGAAGGCAGTATAAACAAATTGAATAGCTAAATGCGTAAATTAATGACGTAGCGGTAAACACTCCTAGCGAGGATAATAATTAAGAAATTGCAGAACTGCACCAACCTGTATAACATTTTATATAAAAGAATACTAGCCCTAGTATCCTAAGTTGTCATATTGTATCAAATTTCTAATGGTTATGAACACCCTGTTGCATATTTAAGTACTTTACTCTCTATGGAATCTAAATATTCTGTAACCAAGTACGAAATATACTTTTGGAACAGAACATTTCAAAGGAGGATCTACCTTCGTACCTCCACTCTTCTGGTTTGAAGTAACATCATTATTTACATAGATGTAGATTATCATGCCTGTTTATAAATCTGGCTTAATTTGGTTACGACCATGTTTCTGAATCGAACATATCTTGTTAGAGGTTATTGGAACAGACTAGAAAACGTTAAGTAAATATACATAATGAATTAAAATGTATTTCTTTAACATCTGAGCTTTATTATTAGGCAGTCTCTAAATATACACTTATTAAGAAGACTAACGTTATCTGAAATAGTGTAACCAGTGATAGCGGTATCGTGGTAGAAGATGGTAGATCCACGTTCCTTGATTAATGATTGTTGTTAATTATCCTTTAAGATAAATAATAATAATAATAATAATAATAATACATAATAAGTAAATATTACGATTAAATTTCACCACACGCTGATCACCTAACCTACCAACCAACCCAGTTACTCGTATTTTTTCATTTTTATGGCTGTTGCTGTTGCATGCGCACGTAAGCACACTCACACGAACACGTATACGCACACGCACGTCGTACACGTACACGCATTCGCGCACGCATGCGCGCGTACGACGCACACTCACACGAACACGTACACGCACACGCACACGCACACGCTCACGCACGCACACGCACTCGTACGCGTACACAGCTTCGAGTTTGAAAATAAAAACATTTAAACATATTTGATATTAATATGTTATAGTGTTTAAATGAGTTACTGCATTTATACGTAATAAATAATAAAAATTGTGACGTTAGGAAAAGCTTTTAATTTTAAAATGCAAAGCTACTAGTAGATGATAGAAATATTTTTAAGCAGATTTTCCAAGTCCACCTTTTCAAACAAAGAAAATCAATTTTTCTCAAAAACGGCCAGAATTTGCCAAAATAAATTTAAAAAACAACACTCCGCGTCGACTTTTAAACATATCTAACACATATATCAAATTCAGCTACTAATGTAAAAGCTTTATTAGGTGAATTAGGTAAATATTTTTTAAGCAAATAAGAGCATAATAATAAAGTTTTAATCCTGAAATGTTATGCAACTACCAATTCTCTCGTGATATTTTGCATAAATTGTTATTCAAATTTTAATAGTGTACAAAATCAATAAATTATGAAGATAAATACTGATGTAAAATAAAATCCTTTATTTATTTCGGAAATATTTGTAATATGTTGTTCATCTAAAAATTCTAACGTTTTCTTTATTAAAGAAAGCCTTCCTTAACTGTGAAATATAATAGATCACAATTTGATATAAAACGTGTATTTTTAATATTTTCCAAATTAATTGAGTATCAATAGGAAATGTGATGTAATATAATAAATGTTTAATATATTTGTAAAGGATTTGTAAAATGTTTTTTTAATTCTAACGAGTTTTTTATGAAATAAAGTAATACTAACTCTCACAATGCATCTTTGGACGTTTTACATTTATATATGCAATTACAACCCATTTAAATGGATTGTACTCGTAATGAGTAAAAAGCTTGCAATTACAAAATGCATTGCCCATATAGTATTATCAGTATGATTTGTAATATTATATTTAACTTAAATACAAGTATTGTTCTAGAATGGAATGTATAATTTCAATTATTGTTGTGTAAACGATAGACGTATACTTGAACTATAAAAGTGATGCATATTTGAAGGTGTGTGATGTAAGTAAAGATAGATGTGCATATCTATGGAAAGAAATCAAAGACGACTCGATGTGGACGTCCTATTTCTCAGGTTGTAGGGAGGATGTGGGGAGGTGTAAATATGGTCCTACAAAGATGCGCTCCTGAAACATTTAAAATTTGCACCTAATTCTCAGAAAAAATTTTTTCAACGCAGTTGTGTTTTATAAGTGGCAATTTATCATTTTATGTATAAATTTATCAAAATATGAAAAATGACTCTTATATTAACCAATTCCATTTTGAAACAACAAAATCACTTAAAACACAACTTTTATGCTTACGTAAGCTCAGAAGAAACATGCATCCAATTTATCCATTTCATGTATAAATAAATCAAAATGATCCTTAAATTAACTAATTCAATTTTGAAACAACAAACAGCACTTAAAACGTGATTGTTTTTAATTTAGTTTGATTAGGGCTCCAAATTTACAATTTTCGATGGAGCGTGATATTACTGCTTCAAGAATTGTAGCATAATAAACGCAGTTATTTTGCTTGAAAGCATTGTATGCAGGTGTGAACGCGAACATTCTATATTTATCTTAGTCACCAATTCACATTACAATTTTGAACAGGATTTGCAAATGTATGAATGCAATTATGTCATTTGTATTGCATAGATACATGGCGTAAAGTTTTCAGATTTACATGCTTTTGGGAAGTGTTTTGACTTTTATCTAACGCAAGCTTTTTCACTTTTAACTGTACTATATTTTCTTTGTATGCATGATATTTTACAATAAATAAATTTGTAACGCAACATGTACTTAAAATTTGGAAAAAATGGATGCTTTACTTTGATGTAGAAATTTATGCATGAGTAAGTCAGCCTTCCATATGTTTTCAACTTTTTCCTTATCGTAGATCATTTCACTTTTCTAGCGCAAATTGAACTCACTCACATTTTTTTAACTGTGGTAAAATTTCGATATACCTATGCACTGTTTTCGTAAAAACTCGAAATATGAATTATATGTATGTATATTTCAATAATAATAATACAAGGATGTTTTTTAGCTGTAGTAAAATTTTTAGGATAAATAATAAACCAAAAAGCTAACATTTATTTATTTATTAAAACATAAAAAATACTTATAACTGCAATAAATTCTACAAAAATACTATATTAAACAAATTATGCAAAAACTTCTTACTTACATATACTAATTTAAAACTATTCACACATCTAAAACAAATTGACCAAACTACACTATACACACTAATATTTACATCTAAGTCCTCTAACGTACGCAGCACGTTTTCTGTTTTTCTCTGCTTATTCTAATTTTTTCTAACTGCTAGTTAGCGTCAGCTAACTCCACAGTTAGTTGCTCAACCGCGACTACCGACACCTCACCGTTTGTATATTCTACCAAAATTTGATGTAACCATCTCACGCTCTTCGCCCTAAATTCTTCCAATGTCGAAGGGCCTTGCGTAAGATGTGTTGTTGGAGATGTTCAAGGCCCTGCTGGTTATCATCCCGTATGAGGGATGGATTCTTCCTCCATATTGGATTTGGCGAAGTGACGGTGGTAATAGTTGTTGTTGCGGTGTGGCAACAACTGTTGTTGCCGGTGTAATACTAGAAAATAATAAATCACATTAGTGATGTGTTAGTCAATACATAAATCAGTAAATGAAAACTCAGTTAAGTAACGTATACTTACATTTCAAAATATCGTGAAAATCCTCCTCCACATCACTGTCTCTGATAGATATGACAGAAGTATTTTCATTTGAAGGTGTCGGAGCAGTTCCGCAGGCTGGTAACTAAAACGTGGATGCACCAAGATATTTGTCTTTTTTCATTGCTAGTTTACTTTTCTTGCTTGTTGAAGCCATCGTGACTACTAGGTAATGAATGGGTATTCACATAAAACTTTAACACTATATACATGTAAATCTGTTAACGTTATCAAAATTGGTAACAAGTGGAGGTGGTTAGTACAATGAACTGACCTGACCAAGCAAATGTGATGAACTCTAATGGATGCAGTATAATCTAGACATGAGAAGGCATTTCTCATGCTGGCAACAAGGTTAAGTTAATGCATATTCTTAGTAAGCGCCACAAAGTGCAATTTATGGCCTCTGCAAGCAAAGGTGATGCAGCATAAGCCATGAGAACAGTATTGATGTCAAGTTAATAGATATTCCCAGTGAACGCTACGAAGTGCAACCTATGCATCTGTCTATGAACACTGAAGCTCTTGCAACAAGTTACAACCAGTTTTAACCTTGAATTCTGGGTTTATATTACTATATAATCAGATAAAGAGCAGTTTTATACCAGTCAGTATATTGCACTCCCGACTAGAATTGCAATTGTATACCTAAAGTACTTCTATAGTTACTTAAATGATTAATTTTACATATCATTTGTAATAAATATAATATTTGTTTCCATTACTACATAATCGACAGCGTGTGCTTCATATTTTCTTGCAGTGTTGGATACAGTTTTGAAGGTAACTATGAGTAAGGATATCCCCAGTAGTAGTAATACTGTTAATTTATCAATACGTATTATTCCATTGTTGAAAACAAAAAATGAATTTGTAAAGCACATCCGTATATTTAACACTAATATTAACGTATTGCAAGACATAATTCAAAATAAAATTTATTTAGAGACATGCGAAAATTTGCTTGAACTCGAAAGTAATTTATCATTGTTAAAGTCTTGTAAGACTTAAACGATCAAAAAACGCTTCAGAGAAACAGGTAGTGGAGTTGTCAATGTCACTAAAAAACGTACACGCAAATTAGGTTAGTACTCCCTAGATTTATGCTTTAATGGTAGGTTACTTACGGGAATTATAGTCAATATAGCAAACATCAAGACCCTCTTATTTTTTACAAAATCAACAATAGTTTTGCACGAAAGGTTAAATTTAATGCTAAGGCATCGATGCTAAAGGTGAATGTCCTTTTAGTTGCAATTTTATCCATCTTCAAAATCACGTTATCGAGTTGAAGACTTTTACCATAAAAAAATGATGCCATCAATATTGCGAACAATTGTGGTATAATGAAAACGTTTATTATAAATTACAAAAAAATTAGAATAGTTTTCCGAAAGGGATTCCAGTTGGGCATTACATGAAGTATTTCATTTAAAGCTATGTCCCACTTAGAGGTGGCCTTTCAACTTACGTTAAAGTTCCCTACTTCATAGCAGTAAAGCATGCGGTAGTGAATGTTAAAAATGACGATGAGTATTGCTTCCTGTGGGCCGTTGTTTCGGCACTATATCCCGTGCAACATCATTCAGATAGAGTTTACAGTTATCCTCATTTTAAGGATGTTTTGAATTATGATTCAATTCCTTCCCCATTAAACTAGATGATGTAAAAAGTTTGAACAGTTAAACAACCTCTCCATTAATTTGTTTTGCATTGAGGGAAAGTTATATTATCATTTGTATTAAGTGAAAATTAAAATAATAGATCTTTTGTGAGGAGCACAAGAAATTCATTTGTTATCGATGTTTGAACCATTTTTCTTCAGATCACATTCTACAAAAACACATCACTCACTGTCATCAACTTAATCGATGATCTGTCAAGCTACCTACTGAAGTAAAAGAGTTTCTGCAGTTCAAAAATTTCACATTCCAGGAAATGGTGCCGTTTGTAATTTATGCAGATTTAGAAAGTATTTTGGCAAAGTGTAAAAATTTAACGGACATCGATAATAATACTATATTTCACTCCAAACGTATACGCTTCAGCATTGCTTACCGTTTGAAGTGTTCATACAATGATTATTTATCACGATTTAGACTTTATAGAGGAAACGATCGCATTCAATGGTTTGTTAAAGAGCTTCAAAGTATTGCACATTAGACTACCGAAATAATCAATAAATTAATTCCTGTGGATACTTTAACTCCCAATCAGGTTGGGCACTTTGAAAACACCACGATTTGCCACATTTGCGGAAAACCATTTACTGATTATGATATAAAAGTTAGGGATCATAACCATTTCATTGGTGCATTTCGGGGCATCACATCAGAATTGTAACCTAAACTATAGACTCCCACATTCTGCCAGTCGTGTTTCATAATTTATCAGGTTATGATAGACATTTCCTCATTAGAGAATTGGCTACTGTTCCCAGTACGATTTCACTGCTACCCATAAACAAAGAAAGATATCTTTCTTTCACGAAAGTAATACAAGCCACTAAAATTAGGTTTAGATTTATTGACTCTTTCAGATTTTGAGTAGTAGTATTGAAAAGTTGTCGGGCTATTTGGAAAATAGTAAAAAATGATTACCCACGCTAATTGTAACAATGCTGAAGAATTTTTGCTACTAGTTCGCAAAGGTGTGCTTATGTGTGTCTTATGAATATCTCGATACTTGGGATAAATTAAGCGAGACCAGACTCCTCCCAAGGAAGCGTCTTTCAGTCATCTCACTAATGAGGGAATCAATGATGCGATTTTGCACATGCAGTTAATGTTTGGAACAAATTTAATATTAAATCGTTAGGGGATACTCGGATTTGTATCTAAAAATGGACGTTCTACTGTTAGCAGACATTTTCGAAAACTTTCGACAAACTTTGTTTAAGTACTTACAAACTTGATCCTCTGCACTATTATACAGCCCCGGTTTGGCATTCGATGCTATGCTTAAAATTACACAGTTAGAACTATTTACAGACATTGATATGCTAATGTTTATTGAGAGAGGAATTAGAGGTTGTATGGCTCAATGTTCTAATCGGTATGCTAAAGCTAACAATAAGTACATGGGGAAAAATTTGATCCCACTTCCGAAAGTGTGTATTTAATGTACTACGACGTAAATAATTTATATGGAGCCACCATGTCAGAATTTCTACCATTTGGCGATTTTTTTTTGTTGAAAATTTTGAAACTTTAGATTTAATAAACCATCCTGATGATTCGGAAATTGGCTATTAGTCGAGTGTGATTTAGACTATCCCATAGAATTACATGAGAGTCACAGTGATCTACCATTGGCAGTCGAACATATGGTTCCACCCGTATCTGATTCCAAAATGAAAAAATTATTGCTTACATATATCCAAAACAAAATTATGTAATACATTACAGAAATTTGAAAGTATATTTAAGATATGGTTTAAAGTTGGTAGAAGTACACCGTATATTACGTGTTAAACAGACCCCGTGATTAAAAAAAAAATATCGATTTAAATACCACCATGCGCCAGCAATTTCAAAATACATTTGATAAAATTTTTTATAAATTAATGATTAATAGCGTTTTTGGGAAGCTGATGGAAAATGTACGTAAACATAAGGATATACGTTTAGTAACGAAATGGGAAGGTCGCTATGGTGCTCGTGCTTACATAGTAAAACCAAATTTGCAGTGTTGTACAGTGTTTGATAATGATGTGCTTATCATTCAATTGAATAAGCTAGAAGAATATTTCAATAAACCTATATATGCAGGATTTAGTGTTTTAGACGTTTCAAAAAATGTTTTATACAATTTTCATTACGGTTACACGCTACCCAAGTTTGATAATAATGCTAAGCCCTTGTACATGGATACAGATAGCCTCATATACGCCTTTTCAGTTCCCGATATCTATGAATGCATTAAAAGGGCATTGATAAATTCGATACATCTGATTATAGCCCCAACAATATCTGTGGAATTCCATTAGTAAATAGAAAAGTCCCTGTCTTAATGAAAGATGAAGATCATGGCGCGATTATGTTGAAATTTGTAAAACTTCGTGCAAAAAGTATGCTTACATGGTTGATGAAAAGTTGTAAAAAATCAAAGGGTTCTACACTCACAAGCGTCAAACAGATCACGATAAATGATTATAAACATGTTTTGCTTGATGGTGACGTAATAAGGCGTTATCAGCATCTGATAAACGATTAGTAAATTTTAATTTCACTGATACTAGACCTTGGGGATTTAACTTTACGTAGCATTTTATTTGTCTTCTGTTTCAGAAAACAATTTTATCATTATGAACAGTCTTGAAAACAAATTGCAGGAAAAGCTATGGTACAGTAGTGATAGAACCTACAGAAAATACCTGAAGCGTTCTTTGATGAGGACGTCCTCCTACGAAAGCTATTTATTTGTACTGAATATATTACAATATATTGTTATTCCTGATGTGTGTTTTTACTGGTGTGCTATAAACTCAAAGTGTGCAAGTGAAGTTATTATTAAGACATTATTTGATAAAAATTAAATTAAACAGTTAAATTAAAAGTTTTATGAAATTTTGTACCGATAAAGGCTACAATTGATTAACATTTGATGAAGTAGATAGGATCTTCGACAATATGAATGTACCTGGTGACATACCGCTTAAAATGTATCTATACAATTTATTATGGATTGATGATTCAACAAATATTAAATCTACCTTAGAAAATATTGTTAAAAGCAAATTAAATAATTATTAGAAACGGCATTTAATCAAAAAGGCCCATTTTAAATATTATTGCTAAACTTAAAGTTTCCCAAAAAACAAGAAAAATTTTTTTCCAAAAATCAAAAAGGGAAACAAATTAAATTCCTGCTTATATTGGCCAACAATCCTTAGTAAAAGTGATTATGAAACAGGCATTTTAAAAAATGAAATTTTAAAACAAAGAAATTTATTTTAAAAAAAATACATTATTTTGTCATTTTTAAGAGCAACCTTTTCAAATAATTAACTAATTAAAGAATTTACCAAATTACAAGAAAAACAATACACCTTTTAACCATGTCCATAAATCCCACCACACAATAACAATTTTTGGAGAAGCACTTTTCTACATATGCTCCAATGCCGAATGGAATACCTAAAGCCTTTACCAATTGGAAAGAAGGTAAATAATCCGCCTTTTTAAATAGACGTTCTAGGTTCCTACAAAAAACAAAACTTTGAAAAGTTTCAAGTAAAATTTTAAGTCGGAATAAGGGACTTTTGGAAAATGGTTCCAAAATTTACATCTAAAAGGTACAAATTTTGGAAACAAAAAAATAGGTAAAACTATATATTAGAAAAAATTTAGAATGGAAAATGAGGAATAAAGTCCAATTAAACAACATGAACAGAAATTAAACAAAAAGTTTAAAACCTAGGATATCAAATTGTTTATTTACCTTTTCCGAAAAAAAGTAACAGGAAAATAAAAAAAAAAACAAAATATTATTAAGTTAACAACTTTTGGACCTAAACCTTAATTTTGCAAACAATTTTTAAATTATACCAAAGGTAACTGAATATTAAAATTTAAACAGAAATTTAAATATAAATAATTAATTCACCATTTAATTATTTTAAAAGGTAAAAATAAATTAAAAATGATCCAAACTTTCACCAGACCCGAAACCCGAAAAAATTGACGTTATCAACATTTGAATTAAGTTAAACCTAAAATTTCCAAGGAACGAAAAATTATCCCTAAAAAAAAATCAGGGCATTGACTAAATTTTATAAATGCCGAATTCCAAATACTGAGTTAAAGCCCAAAATTTAATAAAAACCCCTACCTTTATCCTATTTCCTTACATACTTTCAACCAAAATAATAAAATATAATTATTAAAAATAAATTTATATAATATTAATATAAAAATTAAAAATAAAAAATAAATTAATTATTAAATTATATAAATGGCAGAACTACTATTAACTTTTTAAAAAACCTAAGATCTGGAACAGTTTTGGGCCATACTGAAATTCCAAAAGAAAGAATTAACTGGCCAATTTCAAAAATACCTGAAAATAACAAATCTTTCAACTTTTAATAATTAAAGATCGAAAAAGTTACAACAAATTTAATGATCGTATCTCTTAAAAAACTTCGGTTTAATCTGAACCCTGAAAATAAAGGATATTAATAATAATATATTTAAAATTAAATTAATTTATTAATTTAAAGACAAAAATGTATATTTCGGAAGTCTCATTTTTGTTTGCCCCCGTGTAAACAAAACAAAACCAAAGGTATAATTTTCAATAAAAAATGAAAAATTTCATTATTTCAAAAAAATAATGGAATAATCTGAAACAACTATACATGCCCAACACATGGATGTTCATAACGAAAGATGTGGTCAAAGGAGCGGTAATATGCAATGGAGTAAGACAAGACATCACATTAATCCAAGCTGGCATCATCCAAATCTCATCAGAGTGCTTAGTTCAAACAAAACAAAGCATTCTAAGTCCGACACGTCAGGATAGTGTATCAGTAGTCACAAGTTATCACAAACCAGTGCAAATAAACATGGCAGACACAATCCAACACAAAACTCAAGTTAGCAGCACTCAGAAGGAAACCATACTAAAGGCAACAGATCAACTAAGTGACTTAAAGCAAGAAGAAGAAGAAATCCAACAAGATGTAATCAACACCCACTGGGAGAAAATAGCATCACATTCCCGAATAAACAGTCTCGCAAGTACAGCAATACTACTAGGAGTAGCCGGAGCAATCTGGGAGGCATACAAGGCATGGACAAGAATACGTCGAAAGAAAAAACCCAAGGAAACGGAAGAAGAAAGATTCCAGATGGAACAACTTTGCGCCATCCCAACCACCTCGTCGCGGCAGAATGTTCAATCTGCAAATGAACATGAACTTCGGGCCCGCCAGGATGTTTAATCTTGCAGATTAAACAGGGTATTTTAATAATTTTAAGCAGTATAGTCTAGACATGAGCACGGTGAGCAAGGTGAAGTTGATGCATATTCTCATTAAATGCCACAAAGTGCAATGTATGGCCTCTTCGAGCAAAGGTGATGCAGCATAAGCCATGAGAACAGTATTGATGTGAAGGTTAATATATATTCCCAGTAAACGCTACGAATTGCACCCTATGCATGTCTATGAACAAGTTATAACCAGTTTTAACCTTCAATGCTGGGTTTATATTACTATATAAGCAGATAAAGGGAGTTTTATACCAGTCAGTATATTGCACTCCCGACTAGAATTGCAATTGTATACCTAAAGTACTTCTATAGTTACTTAAATGATTAATTTTTACATACCAGTTGTAATAAATATAATATTTATTTCCATTACTACATAATCGACAGCGTGTGCTTTATATTTTCTTGCAGTGTTGGATACAGTTTTGAAGGTAACTATAAGTAAAGGTATACCCAGTAGTAGTGATATTGTTAATTTAACAAGAAGTATTATTCCATTGTTGGAAACCAAAATTGAATTTGTAAAGCACATCCGTATAATTAACACTAATATTAAGCTATTGCAAGGTATAATTCAAAATAAAGTTTATTTAGAGACATGCGAAAATTTGCTTAAACTCAAAAGTAATTCATCATTGTTAAAGTGTTTTCTTATAAGAGTTAAACAGCTAAAGAACGCTTCAGAGAAAACGGGTAGTGGAATTTTAATAGTAGGTTACTTACGGGAATTATAGTCAATATAGCAAACATCAAGGACCCTCTTATTTGTTTACAAAATGCATACAATAGTTTTGCACGAAAGGTTAAATTAATGCTAAGACAATCGATGCTAAAGGTGAATGTCCTTTTAGTATGCAATTTTATCCATCCTCAAAATCACGTTATCGAGTTGAAGACTTTTACCATAAAAAAATATGCCATCAATATTGCGAACAATTTACGTAAGTGGTATAATGAAAACGTTTATTATAAATTACAAAAAAAATTAGAGGAGTTTTCCGAAAGGGATTCCGGTTGGGCATTACATGAAGTGCTGCATTTAAAGTTGAATATTAATAGCTATGTCTCATTTAGAGGTAGCCTTTCAACATACGTTAAAGTTCCCTACCTCATAGCAGTAAAGCATACGGTAGTGAATGTTAAAAATGACGGTGAGTATTGCCTCCTGTGGGCCGTTGTTTCTGCAGTATATCCCGTGCAACGTCATTCAGATAGAGTTTACAGTCATTCTCATTGTAAGGATGTTTTGAATTATAATTCAATTCCCTTCATCATTAAACTAGATGGTGTAAAAAAATTTGAACAGTTAAACAACCTCTCCATTAATTTGTTTTGCATTTAGGGGAAAGTTATGTTACCATTTGTATTAAGTTAAAATCAAAATAGTGTGAGGGAACCTATAAATCCTCTAGTACTTTCTGCTAATTATCAAGATGCGGCTGATATCAATACAAAAAATAATACTGTTTATCATTTCACGTGGATTAAAAATACGTCGGCTCTTTTTTCTAAACAACTATCGAATGAGGAGCACAAGAAATTCATTTGTTATCGATGTTTGAACCATTCTTCTTCAGATCACGTTCTACAAAAACACATCACTCACTGTCGTCAACTTAATCGATGCTCTGTCAAGCTACCTACTGAAGCAGAAAAGTTTTTGCAGTTCAAAAATTTCACATTCCAGGAAAAGGTGCCGTTTGTAATTTATGCAGATTTAGAAATTATTTTGGAAAAGTATACAAATTTAACGCACATCGATAATAATACTATATTTCACTCCAAACATATACCCTTCAGCATTGCTTACTACTTGAAGTGTTCATGTAATGATTGTTTATCGCGATTTAGACTTTATAGAGGAAACGATTGCATTCAATGGTTTGTTAAAGAGCTTCAAAGTATTGCATATTGGACTACCTAAATAATCAATACAATAATTTCTATGGATACTTTAACTCCCAATCAAGTTGAGCACTTTGAAAGCACCACGATTTGCCACATTTGCGGAAAACCATTTAGTGATTATGATATAAAAGTTAGGGATCATAACCATTTTATTGGTGCATTTCGGGGAGCATCACATCAGAATTGTAATCAAAACTATAAAGGCTACCAGATTCTACCAGTCGTATTTCATAATTTGTCCGGTTATGATAATCATTTCCTCATTAGAGAACTGGCTACTGTTCCCGGTGCTATTTCACTGCTACCCATAAACAAAGAAAGATCTCTTTCTTTCACGAAATTAATACAAGGCACTAAAATTAGGTTTAGATTTATTGACTCTTTCAGGTTTTTGAGTAGTAGTATTGAAAAGTTATTGGACCATTTGGAAAATAGTAAAAATATGATTACCCACGCTAATTGTAACAATGCCGAAGAATTTTCGCTACTAGTTCGCAAAGGTGTGTTTCCTGATAAATATCTCGATACTTGGGATAAATTAAGCGAGACCAGACTCCCTCCCAAGGAAGCGTCTTTCTGTCATCTCACTAATCAGGGAATCAATGATGCGAGTTTTGCACATGCAGTTAATGTTTGGAACAGGTTTCATATTAAATCGTTAGGGGATTACTCGGATCTGTATCTAAAAACAGACATTCTACAGTTAGCAGACATTTTTGAAAACTTTCGACAAACTTGTTTAAGTGCTTACAAACTTGATCCTCTGCACTATTATACAGCCCCTGGTTTGGCGTTCGATGCTATGCTTAAAATTACACAAGTACAGTTAGAACTATTTACAGACATTGATATGCTATTGCTTATTGAAAGAGGAATTAGAGGTTGTGTGGCTTAATGTTCTAATCGATATGCTAAAGCTAACAATAAGTACATGGGGGAAAAACTTGGTCCCACTTCCGAAAGTGTGTATTTAATGTACTACGACGTAAATAATTTATATGGAGCCACCATGTAAGAATTTCTACCATTTGGCGATTTGTCTTTTGTTGAAAATTTTGAAGCTTTAGATTTAATAAACCATCCCGATGATTCGGAAATTGGCTATATAGTCGAGTGTGATTTAGACTATCCCATAAAATTACATGAGAGTCACAGTGATCTACCATTGGCAACCGAACATATGGTACCGCCCGTATCTGGTTCCAAAATGAAAAAATTATTGCTTACATTATATCCTGAACAAAATTATGTAATTCATTACAGAAATTTAAAAGTACATTTAAAGTATAGAAAAAGTTGGTAAAAGTACACAGTATATTACGTTTTAAGCAGTCCCCGTGGTTAAAAATATATATCGATTTAAACACCACCATGCGCCAGCAATCTCAAAATGATTTTTATAAAAATTTTTATAAATTAATGATTAATAGCGTTTTTGGGAAGCTGATGAAAAATGTACGTAAACATAAGGATATACGTTTAGTAACGAAATGGGAGAGTCGCTATGGTGCTCGTGCTTACACAGCAAAACCAAATTTTCATAGTTGTACAATATTTGATAAGGATGTGCTTATTATTCAATAAACCTATATATGCAGGATTAGTTCCGACAGTTGCCTTTTCCGGTTTTATAGGTCGTTACCATTTCTTCTTAAAGCACACACCCTCGATACGGTTTTCGTAGAAACTTTCAGGGCATCAGCTGTCCTTTGCTGTACTGCATGAACAGAAACTAAAGGACCACCGTTTCCTTTTTCACTTGAAAGGTAATCGTAGGTATTTAATAATAACTCCCGACCTTCTTTGTTAAGGCGCCGTTGACTTGTCATTTTATCAAAATTATACTAAGTTATCCACAGACAAACTAACCGATACTAAAGAGTTTTCACTGACAAATGTGTAATTTATGGATAAATTGTAAATGCAATTAACATACCTTTCTTGTGTATATAAATATTTTGAAGTTTCCCATTTTTCGGTGCATAGTTTTGGTTAATTAAGCCAATACTTAATATGTTTCAAATAGTTTCTTCTAATAATTGCGCTTATTTAATTCGGTGTAATTGTTGTCTTTAAAATTTAATGTTACTTACTTGGAATTAATTATTTTTAAATATTTTAAATATTTGCGTATACTTTCAAATAAATCAAATTTAATGCTCAAGAGTTTTTAATAATTATTATTACATATCATAGATAGATTTTTGGTCTGCATGTTACATAATTATTACCTGTTACTATAAATCGTAATAGGTAAAATAAATACAATTTGTTACACGTGCACAGTCCGCGCGGCCAAAGAATGCCTCGGTCGCGCATGGATGTTCGGCCGCACTCGTTAACGCAATAGCGACTGAAAGCATTACCAGTGGCGTCGGTGTCGCGTTTTCAATTATTCCTCACCAAACCACAAGAAATTTTAAAATATTTTATTTATTTGAATTACATATGAACAGTAATAGTTTAAACATTTATAAAATAAAAAATAACCATGTTGACAAGTAATAAATTTTATATTTGAATTACAAATGAACACAACAGTTTAATCGTTTATGAAAATTAAAAAATTATAAGTTCGATTTTTAATTATAGAAACAGAATAGGCTGTATTTTAAGAGTATTATTTAGGATTTAAAAAATTATGGTATTTCTAAGGTAATCAATTTTTATATTTCCATACACTTTGGGGAAAAGTTACTCAAACGGCGATAATTACCTACTATAATAATATTAAATACTACTAACAAATAAGTCACACAATCATTCATCACTAGACCAGCCACTTTTAGTTTCTGAATCGTCCTCCAAATTTATCTCCAGTTTTTCGACTTGTACGTCGATCAGTATTTCGTTCTCTAAATATTTTTTTTCCTGGTCGATTACCTTCTTACAGTACTTTTGCCAGTTTTCTTGAGTAACAGCCGCTAATTCTTCTTACAACAATCTTCTAACGTGGTTGAAGTTAAAGGTGGTATTTCTCTTTGCAACATTATTTTTCACTTGAGCCCAAATCAACCCATATCGGGTTTAAGTCCGGGTGATAGGGAAGTAGTCGCAGCACCGTATGTCCTTCACTACTTAATATACAATCAAACTTGTACGCTATATGTTCCTTTTTGTGTAGCTTAATTATTTTATAAAGTTGTGGTCTGTACATCAAAGGAGTAAACGGTATTTTTTTCTCTATTAACCACTTCACCATATCTGCCTTTTTCGAATTACTTGTTGGAGCACGATCCACCTGAACATTATGGCACGGCGCATTATCAATAACCAAAACCGATTGTGGAGGCAAGTTTGGTAAAAGTTTCTCACGTAACCATTTTTCGTAGTTGCTACCATTCATCTCGTCGTGATAATCTCCGCTGCTAGTTCCAGATTTAAATATCAGACTACAATCTGGTAAAAAAAACCATTTCACCTCCTGCATGTACCATAATCATTCTTGGTCCTTTGGAAATTGCAGACAGCAGTCCGTTAGTTGTGCCATCACTCCACGACGTTGATTGTGTGTGTCCACTATGAACATAAGTTTCGTCCATGTAGATAAGACGATTTAATTCTCGGTAGAATTGAATTTTTTGTAAGTAAGTAATTCTTAGAGCCCTTATATCGTTCTTCTCTATTAAAAGTTTTCTATTATTCTCAGTTCGATGCCATTGAAATCCCAGCTCTTTTAATATAACACGTAAAGATGTAGCACAACCGTGCCAACCTAAGTCATTGTGGAGTTTCTCGCGTAGAGCAGGAATTGTCACCCATGCACCCTTGGTCTTGTGAAAATTATATACTATATTAAGAAAAAGGCTCTTTTCGAAATCTTCCAAGTCAGTCACAGGAGACGGACGTGGGCGTTTCTTGCCTGGGGTTGAAAATATTGGTTTTCCCTCTTCTGTTGGACCTTCACCCTCTTTAATAATATTTTCCACTGATCTAACAAACACTTTTGTTGCTTCAGGCACGGTTTCTTTTAATTGTTTAAAGGTATATGTGGGGTGTAAGTTTTTCAAATAACTGTACACATTATATATCACCTCACGCGTTTGACCACTTATTACTTGGCCACTTCTTCCCAATGTAGAACTCATATTTCTACACTCGCTTTTAAATCACAGTTGAAAACGAACTAACTAATAAAAACATTTTTTAATATTTGCTAATCTGTTGTTAATGATACTAAGGAATGTCAACTATTGGGATTTCTTTAATGAGAATTTAAGCAAATACCATTAGCACTACACGTGCCGCAAAACTACTTACTTATTTTACTATGTATTGTGAAAGTATTTGTTGTTTATACATATTTGTCTAATAAATTTGAGTATTATGAGCTTTAAAATTCACATAGGACACAAAATGGTTCACTGTCGTTTTGTTGCAATAATTGTAATAAAGTTAAATTAACAAGTACGTATGTAAATTAATAACAGAAATAAATAATTAATTAGTGTAAAACATGATAATAAACGGAACGCGCTTTTGGTGACAAGGCCACTGACATGTCGCGCTTAAGAGACTTGAAGTTGGACGAATGCGCATCCAACGTTCAGGCATTCTTTGGCCGCGCGGACTGTAAGTGTATAAACTTATTTAGATTATGTATTTTGAGAAAGTTTTATTTTCTATTTTGTTTTATTCTAACTTGTACCATAAAAATATTACTATATACCTCGTATTTCTTAAAATAAACTACCTATATCCCTCATTGGAAGTAAGATTTCCTGCACAAGTTTGTACCTGTTTTGATTCAATGACTTAGAGTATACGTATACATGTTTAAATTTCAAGCCATTTTTCTCGGTAATCAGACTGATCATTGCGTTTGTTTTACCACAATTGAAGGGGCCACATATAGTACCACGTATACTACTAGAAAGTAAATCACCATGTTTTGAAGTAATAGACCTTTCATCAGTCATGATTTTGAATTGAGAGTTTTTGTTTTTGAGCAACTACTTTGGATGAAAGTAGTGGATGAAATAAAACTAAACGGATAATTACATTTTTATTTATATAGTTGGCTATATTACAATAACTATAAGTTTTTCACTTCCCCAGTAAGTGGGCTTTACTGCACAATAGCGACATGGAGAATAATACCATAGACAATTCCATTATCGAAAGGTGTTAGAGATTATATTTGCAATTTGATGTCTACTGTTGAGTTTTTAAGGATTCATTTTGTTTAGAGCAGTCTCCATTACAAATACTGGACATGTCTTTTGAATTTTTTAAAATAATTTGTCACACTTGTTTGTTCACGGGTAACTTATTATAATAGAAATTTTTAAAAAATCTCTTTCTGTTATTGAATTGAAAATATCTCAGAAATGAACGATTTTAGCTATAGGGAGTGCTTAATAAAAATGAAAGAACATAAAGTGTATTTTCACTTTTTAAAATAAAATACAGGGTGATTCATTTGAAAAAATTGACTGAATTTGAAGGTTACGTTGAGTTTTATTAAAATTGATTTATGTGTATTTATGTAAAGGTGAATTATACATTATTGTAAAAATACAGCAACCATTTTTTTTAATTTTACATTGATTCAATACTATTTAAAAAGAAAAAAAATACTTACCCAAATTAAATTATTATTATTGTTTGGTTATGATGTTACGTAAACCCATATATTACGGTCAACGCAATTCACATGCGCACAACATGTAATATATTTTCAGATGATACAGGGTGTTTGAATAGAAGTAAAATTTATACAATTCCAGATTTAGTTAAAATCACGATTGAAATTATTGTACAAGAGAACCTTACCTAAAAGTTAACTAATGTTTAATGTTTTTCTTTCTACACTGAACTATAATGAACCTTATCCCCTAGAGATGCTAGTCGAGGCAAATTATTTTAATAAAATTAACAGAAATTATCATATTAAATTGATGATGATACAACGTGTCGAAGTTGTAGTAAAATACATTACGATTTACTAACACCACTAATCTTATTATTTAATTCAAATGTGGTAAAAATTAAAAACAATTATTAAAAGTAAAGTACGATACAATTTATTACACAATTATATTATATTAAAATTATATACTCATAAATATTTATGGCACACAACCGTGGGACGAATTGATAATAAATATATTTTATTTAATCGATACATTGCAATATATATATATATATATATATATATATATATATATATATATATATATATATATATATCTTTGTAAAACCAGAATCATTAAGAAATAAAATTAAAAAATTGGTTTTTGACAAGTCGTAACTTGCAAACAAATGACAATCCTAAAAAAAATTTCCTTACAAACTGCTATTATTTTAGCTCGTAGAATCTCCTCCCGGAGTTTCCTGATGGACTTTTAGAACACCCTGTATATATACAGGGTGGCGCATTAGTGCGACAAAGTCCTATAGTTCCTTTATTTAAAGAGATACAAAAAAAATTAAATACAAAAGTTGTAAGATATGTTTTGGTGCATATTCCAAAAATATTTTTAATTATACAGGGTAGATCATAAAAGCTTAGAAGTAATTTTAAATTTTTTTTTAAATAGAAAACCCTATATATTATTACATATTTAGATTCTACATACAATTTTAGACACATTTTATGTATAATGTCCTATACCTAAGTCTAACCGTTTTTGACAAATTTCAAATTTTTTGTTTGCAGGCCAAAACATAGGTGGAAATCTTTTCTAAACGAGGCCTTTATCAATTAGTTATGGTTGATTTCCTTGGAAATGGGGACCTACTCTAATGGGCTGTATTGATATTTTTGTAATACATTCATACATGGTGATCAAAAATGGACAATAAAAAGTAGATTCAAAAAACCTATAGTCATTTTTTTAATGGAAACCCCCTATTTTTTTAATTCTATCTTATTTAGCATTAAAAATAAGGGTGACTTTGTATAAGAGTGTATATTCCAAAAAAATTATTTTTTGACATAATGACAATTTAACATTTTTTTATTGTAAAAAGGCTATACGGCTTTCAAGTTTTGTTGTTAGTTGGACGAGACGGCGGACCGCGGGCGAAACAAAAAAAATCGAGCACTTCAGATCGAAATATTACTATTTATTGAACCCCATATAAATAATTATTTTATTAAACGAACTTAAAGTAAAGACAATATTTTTTTGATTCAACAAATTATGTCCTAAACCTAATCATAAACTTAACACCTCTAATGTAACTAAACCTGTAACTAATTATACAGATAAAAGTACTAGAAAAACGTCAAATACGTACAACCTAATAAGTTGTCCGCCTCTTTCTTGAATACACAATGCAATGCGTCTCTCATATTCGCTGCTTAAATTTCTACACATTTCAACACTAATGTTTTGAAAACAGTTTCTAATCCTAATCTTCATCTCTTCCTTTGTTGTAGACGGTATTTTATAAACCTGCTCTTTGGCACCCCCATGTGCTAAAGTCCATTTTAGTAAGATCTGAGGATCTAGCAGGCCAAGCAACTGGTCCTCCCCTCCCAATCCAACATTCTGGATATCTAGCATTTAAAAAAGTTATTATCGGACCTGTATGATGTACTGGGGCCCCATCATGAAGAAACCACATTTCTTGTTGCGTACCGTATGGCACTTGACGCAACAAATTAGGTAGATGGTGTTGCAGAGAGTCTAAGTATACTTCCCCTGTTACTCGTTGATCAAAAAAATATGGTCCAATTACATGATTACCGACAACACCTCCCCAAACATTTAAAGACCATCTAGTTTGAGAAGTACATCTTACAAAATGTGAATATATATATATATATATATATATATATATGTATTGTAAATTGTTGCTGATGAATTAATAGCTAATTGTGTGTGGGTGGGTACCTGCGTGTGCCAGTGTGTGTGTGTGTCTGTTTGTGTATGTGTGTGTGTGTGTGTGTGTGTGTATGTGTGTGTGCGTCGTGTGGTACGTGAGTGCGTGTGTGTGTGTGTGTATGTTGTGTGTGTGTGTGTGTGTGTGTGTGTGTGTGTGTGTGTGTGTGTGTGTGTGTGTGTGAGTGTGTGTGCGTGCGTGTGTGTGTGTGTGTGTGTGTGTGTGTGTGTTTTGGTGCGTGTGAAAATGAATATGTATCTGGGATTAATGTTTTGTACGGGACATCTCAAAAACTCAATATACGATTGCATTCAAATTTCCGATACGACCAATAGTTTATGGGGAAGGTCAAAAAATTGAAAAGCTATTGTATTCAAATTTGGCCTACGTATTTAGGGCATAAATGTCTAGATGGCTACAATTTTTTGTGGTGGTGGTGTTTCGAGTACGGTGGGCGAGGAGTAAATGTGACTTTCTTTTGGACGTGATAACTGAAAAGATTGAAATGCTATTGCATTCAGATTTGGTATACATTTTTAGGGCATAAATGTCTAAATGGTGGTGGAAGATATTCGTGGTAAGGTGTAAGAGGGCTAAATTTTCTTGAGGCCGCAATAACGTAAAAACTTGAAAAGTAATTGCACTCAAATGTAATACAAATATTAGCACCTATAGGTCACAGTTATTTTTAGTGGCGGAGTAGTTATGGGTTAAGGAGCAAAAGGGGTAGATTCTATTTCTTCTTTAACCGTAATAATTCATAAACTTAAAAAGCGATTTCGTTCAAATTTTATATAAGGGTTTGAGATTTAAATATCTATACACCCTTTGGTAGAAGTAGGTGAAGGAATTACGGAGTTGTAAAAATAACATTTACAAATTAGCGTAACGCAACTTTCCCTAAATAAGCATAAAAAGCCATAAATAAAACGCGTCTAATCTTATTTGACTGAACACTATATGAAGTGTTGCAGAAATATTAGTTATAAAGTTATAAGGTATTCATAAATAAATAAAGAAGAAAAATTAAATAAGAAAAAGAGTAACCTATACTTTGACATTAAATAAAATTACTGAAACCCTTAACAAGACCGCTTTAGCTTAGGAAATAAATAAACCCTTTAGGATTCTAATTAGATCGCAAATTCAAATCTCAGAAATTTCTTTTAAATCGGTCAATGTACTTTTAGAAATTTCGATGATGCTCACTTTACAATTTACATGTATGTTATAATTTAAATGTAATAAATCAAGTGTTTTTATATTTCATTTTTCAATTTCTATGTTAAGTCTGTATTCTCTTTTAAAGTAGGAAAGTTTTTCAAATCGGCTGACTAAATTTTTTTTATAATAGAACATAAACCCAAAATCTTGCAAAACTTCCTTTAACTTGTTCCATAAAGCTTTATAAGATCATGTACGCCTTATTAAACTTATAAGTAAAAAAAACAACTTTTATCACGTAAATTCAGGGTCAGTTCCTAAACTAAGCGCATTTATACTAAGGTAAGTTTAATTAAAACAGCTTCTTTTAGTTTAACAAACATGTGACAGGAGTTTGAACACCTTGCACAGTTTAGGAAACGAAAAAAATGTTTAAATAACAGTCGCTTACGTTTACTGATAATGCCCAATATAATTATAAAGAACTCGAATTAAAATCCGTATGAAAACTCTGAAAACACGTTAATTACGTAAAATGAGTACAAATTAAGCTTAATATTTTAAGAGGTGTTACATTCTCAAGCAATTTCAATGGTTCACTTTAATTAATTATTGAATTTTTAATTTATATTGTATTACTATGAAGATAAACTAGACTGAAGTACATAATGTTAGTGACTCTTGGAAAAATTGTAATACTTACTATTATAATTGTGATGTTGAACAAAAATCGCAAAATAAGTAGAGTAAATTACGTAGTTAAGAAGTAGACTTAATTAGTTACATATTTAATTGGTATGTATTGCAATACTAACTGAATTTTATAGTAGATGGTTTGCTCAATTGTAATTTGGAATGCATCCCACTCTCAAGTTACTATTAGATTATTATACTGTTGGGAATAAAAAATGTATTAAAGGTTTAGATAAAGATTGGCAGATTTTTGCGGTCACAAGTAAACAAACTATACATTACATTTTATTAGACTTTGATATACAGCGTGTTACAAAAAAAGTACTTCTCATTTGAACTCTTTTTTCTCAATATAAAGAGTGTCAACTTTTCAAAAGGAAGTTCAAAGCACTAAAAGAAAGGAAAGGGGTTTGGGGTACCCTTTGACCACCCTGTTTTTTGACGAACGCCTGTGGACCCATTTTTTTTGTTTGGCTACTGGTTTATCTAACCTTTAAAATTTTGATTCCAATCTTCGTTTTGTTACACGTCCAAACCACACTAGGCATCGTGTATGCTTGCCGAAATAAGCGGGTTGCCAAGCCAGCTACAGTGGAAATGGGCGTAGTCGATATAAAGAGTAAAATGATTGAAGGTACTTTCAAACATCTTACACTTATCATTAATCTACAATTCACAAAGCTCAGTCAAGGAAAAATTATCTCTAGGCGCCACCACAACATTAAATTTTGCTAAATAAATTGTTTTAGGCGGGATGGTAAATTAATCCTGTCTGACTGTGGAAAGCAGGATTGCAGTCTACTCAGTAAAACCATTCACCATTCAAATTCAGTCACACTTTAAAATAAGTTGATCGAAAAGCTTAAGAAAATTCTAAAATACACGAATCGTCGTAAACTTATTAAACACACCCTGTACAAATGAAAATTCCAAAATCGTAAGACGTTAACTTGAATAATTTTTAAGGATCCCTCCTATACCTGTAAATTTATACTTCTCACTGTTATAAAACTTGGATCAAATAAATATTCCTAATTTAGAAGATTCTAAATAAAATAAACGAAATCGGTTTAATAATAAATTGTTATCTCAAGAAAATGTTCGTTGATTCAAACATAGAGCGGTTAGTGCTTGTATCATCAATAAAATTGTTATATTTTATTAACACTTTATCTTTAAAATCGTATTTATCATTCATTAATAGGTTTAAACTTTAATACTTCAAAACTGTAATTTATGTTGAATAAAAAAAAATAATCAAAATAATAACAAGTACATTGTTTGTAGTGTTCTGCATTAATATTTCAAAGCTAAAATGAAATTTTGTGATCGATCTGGCTCATTACACAATTTCTAATCAATCCTTATATTCTAAATTATGCAATAACTAAGTTCACTTATCAGAAGGTGTAACCAGTTAGGAACACAGTTGACACAAATAAACGAGAAGATAAACTAAACAGTGGATATATATATATATATATATATATACATATTGACAAATTCGCACATCAATACATTAAGACACATTCCCCAATTCCTAACACTAAAAACAACAAAGTAATTAAAGTTCGATTAACTTTTTTTTTCTTAGAATGAACCGTAATTAACGCAATAATAAAAAAAATGTACTTAGAAGATAATCGTACTTGTCTTAGTTCAATAAAATTTAAATCTAATTCTTACGTATTACATTAATTAATCCTTTTTCGGTACGGTAGTTGCAGTCGATATGATCTGTTTTCGGTAATCCTTTTTAAATTATTAGATGCACTATGCACAAAACACAAGAGGTAGCCGTATTCGGCCTACGCACTCGGCTGTAGTACTCACCAAAGCAGTGTCTATGGTTTGTTCATTCGCATACCTGGTATAGGGGCTCTTTAGCTTAACATCACATCACCTTATACTGTGATAAAATGGTCACTTCCATACATACCTTAAAGTTCTTTTTCGCTTTTATACAATCAATTTGGTATTGCTAATGATTATACACATTCAATGTCAATGATGATCACCAATAATTCACTAAATTTTACAAACTTTTCTTTCGGTCACTTAAATGGTTACCTTCGGTTCTCTTTATAGCAGTATTAGGTCACACATCCCACAATTGAACGCTAATAACAAAATATTTGCTGTGTTAACTTCTAATGTGCCTAAGCACTTTTTATTTCTTGAAGAAAATCATTAATATTTTCCTTCAACTCACAATATATCAAATTATTTATTTGTGAATGTCTATACGATTTATCCCCTTAGGGGTTAATGCAATCATTATACTTGCTTTTCTGGCACTATAATTTTCACAAATAAACTCCGACACCAACCACTCTAATGGTTATGCAACGCGCGCGACGTTTACTCAAGCTCTGCTTGAACTATCTAAAACCTCATTGCCAATACGTCACGCCAATCAATTCGCGCTAAGATAAGAATTCACCGATCACAACCGTGTATTTGACGCGTTGTTTGCCGCGTCGAAAGTTCCAACGTGGAAGAAGACGCTAACGATGCGAAATATACGTAGCCATCTTGAATTACCTTGTAAATTCACTGAAAACTTTCCGAAGAAATCATCACTTGCAATTATATTCACACTGCAGGTTAACCAGATTATCTCTCAACTCTTTAAGCAAACCTCACATGTGGGCGAATTCTATTTCCGCACAAATTGAGGGAACTGCTTCACATTCTATCACTTCATTCATGCACATGCATCGATTTACATTATTGCACTACATTGCAAAATCTCTACAAAAACAAAGATATGCATACATATTCCTTACTGCACGTTAATAAAATATCAATATATCATGTACTCACTCACTCATACGTCTACACCCAATTTATTTAGTCCAAATTCCTTCATACACAGTAGCAAAAAGACCAGTAGTTTTACAAGTGCCGTAACAATAAAAATTTTCTCAACCAAATTTAACGCTTTCAACACTAAAACCTTTCTACAGCATTCAAATAGTCCTTTACACGATAACCAATGCCTTACTAAATTCCAGTGGCGTATCAATTACACCAACTTAAGTTACGCATGCCCAAAAAAAATTCTTTTCATGCAAACTTACTTCGCCTACATTCAAAACACGTTACATACGTTATCAAAATACTACACATACACGGTGCATCAAAATAATCTTACAATTTACTAGATTTTTTTATGAGGTGGTAAAATTCTTTATGGTCACCACCACGAGGTGGTAGTGTGGAATTCTCGTTTATCAGGCATATCCACTTAAAGCCCTTCCTCGGCGCATCAGCTACTAAGACTATTAGAGCTTTTAACTAATACTCATGTAAGTATGTGTAACCTATCTGCTATTACAATTTCTTTATATATGACTATTGCTTTCAAAAAATTTAGAGTGTTAACTATTGCATCTAACTCTACTAGATTGTTTCTCAAGTTTCCTTGCAGGTAATGTTATTGCCTCTCTATATGGTATATAGGGCAGTCGACGATAATGTGTGATGTTGTTTGTCTGACGTCGCATATGGTACATGTAGGGTTCTTTTCGCCCTTTAGGAGGTGCTGGTGAGTTAATGCAGTGTGTCTAAGACGTAACCGGTGTAATGTGGTTTATTCGTTTCTTGGCAGGTCAAGATATAGGAGAGGTGTGCATTCATCCGGCTTAATGACTGACAGGTGAGTGTTATTTGCTGCCATTTTTCTTGCCAGTTCAGGAGAATGTTTGGTTTTAGGTCGTTTCTGGCTACTAGATATCGTCGCTGGATAACTAGTACCTTAGGTGCACATGGAGATACGCCAAGTGCATCTTTGGGTGGTATGTGATATGATCCTTCACATCCAATGACTGGTAGGTATTCCCTAACGCGCATGCCAGCTGGGCGAGTAATCGTCCTCCTATTTGCGTAAATATCTACATCCGGGAATAGTAAACCGTTATTTGGATGAGATGGCTTTGATTTTATCGCAGTCATATAGTTTGCCATCATCACATACCGTCGGGTATCGAGTGGTGGTAACGCCGTGCTGGCCGGTCTGGCAGGAAAGGCCCCAAGGCAGTACCTGATTCCAGCATTGTGAGTTCGATCCAGGGTCTTCAATAGGATTTTGCGAGCCGATACGTACGCTACACGCCCATAGTCGATCACCGATAGTACCATCGCCTGGTACACCATTAATAGCGCTTTGAGTTCTGCACCCTACGTGATTTGTGCAAGAACTTTTATTATATTTAACATGTTGTCACGTATTTGTTTGACGTCTGCAAAACGTGGCTTCCAGGTATGTTTGGCCGACAAGGGACTTAGCCTTGGGGCACATATAATCGGCTGGCCATTTAGATGCAGAAGAGGATCAAACTGCGGTTTTCTGAGACGACATACGTGAAGCACTTAGTCTTCTCTCTTGAAAATTGAAATCCAACGGAACAATGGTGTTTACTGCTTCCTGCAGGGTTCTAAAAATTTTACCTACAGTCTTTCCCGAGTACATAATTGCTAGGTTGTCAACATAAAGGCTTGGTTACAGACTCGCCAACATTAGTAGCTATGTCATTTATTGCTACTGCAAACATTGTACAACTTGAGATTGACAGATCTTTGCCAATACGTGCCCAAAAACTCCTTCCACTTAGAACAGAATGTACAAGAAGTATAAGTCTTCCCCTAAGGCCGTATCGGTAGAGCTTTTGTAATATTGTGAGACGCCACGTCATGTCATAGGTCCCCTTTATATCGAAGAGTACAACAACTACATGCTCTCTTTTGCAAAATGCTTTTGTAGCAGCATTTTTAATCACTAAACGGTAATCCACAGTGGATCTACCTTTACGGAAGCCAGCCTGATACGTCACCAGAATGTTATTTTCAAGCCACCATAGGAGCCTATTGTTAAGTAGTCGTTCCATCAATTTTCCCATACAGCAGGTAAGACTGATGGGGCGATATCTTCCAGGAAATAAACGATCTCTTCCTGGTTTTAGTATTGATATAACAACAGCCTCTCGGGATATAGGGTTTGCTCCCATAGAAAATAATGTAATTGTAATAAAGCGTATCAATTGACAGGTGCTTAAGCTTAACATCCAGGAAGGTTGGCTCGTAGTTTGCAGAACTACTGGTTCTTTAACTGGCTTGCTAGAGTTTAAGCTATCTCGTTCGGATGTCCAGTGATCACTGTATCTGCTCGGATAGATGTAACATGTTGAGCTTGCTTCTTCCCGGACATAGATTCGATCTTGCTTCATACTACGGTTGTAGCGGTAGAGGAAGTCGGTGTAGATGTTTGTCTGTTCCAGCTTGTTTGCTTGTTGTCCAGAACAGCTCGAGCCTTTTTAAAGAATATAAGATTTTCAATAGTAGAGTCGTTTTTTAATTTACATAGTGTCGATTTCGTGTCCCTAATAGCGCTTTAACTTCAGTGTTCCGCCATGGAACTACCCGCTTAGGTGGCGTCCGTCTAGATCTGGAAAGCTGGCTTCATCTGCTTTTAGTATAGCGTTTGTGACATTTTACACATTTGGTTGTTGTGGTGTAGGAAGTGATTGCGTAAAATTTGGTCAGTCAGCTTTACGAGTAATACATCTCTTTACAGTGCACGGTATAAGTGCTTTCGTGCTCATTTCGATAACAATTGGGAAGTGGTCATTATCCATTCAAGGGATGGCACTAATTGGCATGATACGAGTGTCAAATCGATGGCCGTAAAAGTATTTGACATGTGATTGAAGTGAGTGGGATCGCCATTGTCGAGTACCACAACGTCATTTCTCTCGAGCCACCGACATAGCGTACATCCCCTGGCGTCTGTTTTTGAAGACCCGATTCTGGATTATCGGAATTAAAACCCCCAACCACCAGAAATGGGGTTTGTAACTGACAAGGTCAGTTATCTGCCAATTGCTATCGGGAAGAGAAACGTTGCACAGTGTAACTTTCAAAGGATGGATTATCCGTTGTTGGCGCGACAAAGTGTCACGAACATTTGAGCGCGCGTCAAAACGTCGCCGAAAAAAGGTCACGGACAAATACTCGCGCGAAAATACAGCGTGTATATAGGAAAATGTAAATTTTTGTTAACAATTATCTAGCTAAATACCCGAACGGATCACTCCGGCGCGGCAATGATTTTAGGAATTTCGCTCAGTACACTCTAAGAAAATTTGAAATAAGTAAAAATATCCATCATTAATTGTAATTATTCTTAGGTGCCTGCAACTGCAATTATCGGGTGGGTAAATTTACTTTCATAAGTACTTTAAGCCTGTAATTGTTTGGTGTTAATCGTAGTTACAATTTCTTAATTATTTTCTAATATGCTTCTAATGCGCCGTAATAAAATTAAGGCAGATGAATTGCAATTGTCCCCAATCGCTTAATTAATCCCTTAATTGGTTGTTAATATGGTCTGAAAGTACATAATAAGCGTTTGATGAAATATTCCACCTTACTATTCGTAAAGTTGTCGTTTTGTCAAAATGGTCTTAACTTACGTAAAAAGTCAAAAAGGTTATTGTACAATGGGTTTATCCATGGAAAGGAAAAAGTGATCGGTGAAAAGATGATTTGGAAGTGTGCCCAATGTGTAAGCAGTATAGATGTACCGGAAGATTTCTCACAGTGGGAGATCAAGCGGTGAAAAGTACAAGCCATGATCATGTTGCAGATGCGACCAAATTAGAAGCAAAGAGAGCATGCAATAGAATAAAAGAAATGGCTCAACAAGTTGAACTGACAACACAAGGTATGTTAGCTATTGTTTATGCTCCTCTTCCCAATAAGACTAAGCATACATAGTCCACTTTTTCAAGAATTAAAAATCTTAATTCCTGGTTTGAGACCTGCAATTATAATGGTGGATTTTGAAAAAGCAGCAATTAAATCCATACAATAAAGAGTTTCCAGGAGTTAGAATTCGTGGCTGCTTCTTTCATTTTACGCAATGTTTGTGGAGAAATATGTAAATTGCAGGACTGTAACGTGTTTATAGAGAAGTCGCAGATTTTTCTCTACATCTGCGAAAGCTCTTGCATACGTACCCGAATAAAATGTAGTTCGAAGAGCTACTGGAGAGCGAATTCTATACACAAAATAAAAATTTGCTATTACCATTCGTAAACTACTTGGAAGATCTGTGGATAGGCCGTTTGGATCGACGACACCAAAGACGACAACCGCAGTTTTCAAGATATCTTTGGAATTGTTTTGAATTCATAGAGGAAGACATACCACGTACAAATAATTCTGTAGAAGGATGGCACAACAGTTTCTCCTCTTTACTAAATGCAGCATATCCAAATTTATGGAAATTTATCAATGCGTTAAAGAAAGAAGAAAGTTTAAATTGTTTGAAAATTGAACAGTACATAGCTATTTGTCAACAATATGCCAATGGTCCACATTTGGAATATTTAAGGGGAGTTGCTCATAACTTCCAGTTACAAATATTAAAAGCAAAACCCAACAAAAGAAATTTTTTCTTTAAATTAAAATTATAAAAAAGAATTACAAAGACTATGTTGAAGTCGTCTTCTTAAAATTATGTTATTACATTGCAGATACAAAAATCAAAAACCAAAAAAAAAAATTAAAAAATCATATAAAACGTAAAAAAAACTTTTAAACAGACCTAAGCCTGGATAAAATGTGAAGGAAAGTTTAATAGGAACAGAAATACAGTGTAAATAGTTATATTTTTCTACGCGACGTTTTCCCGCGCGATCATTTGTCCGCGACTGTTTTTTCGTCGGTAACCTTTTTTCGCTGGCGACCTTTTGACGTGCGCGACATTTTTTCGCGCGACCAATTGTCCGCGACCTGTTTTCGTACATCCGTATTATCCGCACTACAATAACTTAGCTGGGATCTATATCTACCTGTTCAGTAGCTGTCGTTTTTTTTTATTAATTCAAATGAAATTTGTAAAAGGACCCAGCACTTTTTAAGTGCAAATCCGGACCCTGCCAAAATGAATTAAATTTTGGTATCTTATACATCCTGACATAGCGAACAAAAGTTTTCATGGGCAGAACTACTGCAAACCCCAAATAAGGTCAATTTTGACCTCTTAAAGTATAAAGGATATTGTCACACATCTCGTAGCCCGTCAAAGAAAGTGGAGTACAAAAAAACAAACGAAGTGGTGACATAAAATATTCACTTACAAAAGTTGTAAATAAGAAAGTAATACGTATTTTTAATATATTTTTTATTATACAGGGTAATCCAAAAATAATGACATACCAAGCAGTATGTACATATTAAGTTAGTTAAGTTATGTAATGAGATTTTCTAGATTTAATGACCAGAAAAAATGTGCTTTGTGGGGTAAATCGGTAAAAAATGCAATATGTAAGAAAACAGATGTGTACATGACAATCACTGCTGCAAAAAATGAGACTGACTAAAAGCGATCGTATGAAGTGTACAGATTAAGAAACAAAGTAGCGAGGGAGACAGTGAGATAAGTAATGAGAAAGTGATGGTTTTGGAAGGGGAGAAAATGCACAATGATTTTGAGGGAAACAAAAAAAACTCTTCTGGAAATGGGTCAAAAATACAAATCGTGGCCGAAAACAGAACTCTGCAGGAGTGACCAACACGAGCAACGAAATGGTATGGGACGATTTTGAAGTGAGTGAATTCTGGCAAGAATATTTCGGAATAAATAAATGTGTTAGGTGTACCGATAAAAATGGTGTAATGGTTGGTGACGTAAGTGTACGAGTTCTAATGTATGCATATGACACAGTCTTATTAAGTTACAATGCGGATGAGCTACAAACTGCTCTGAGGAAGTTTGATATGGTCTGCGAGATCATGGTAAACGTGAACAAACCTAATATTGTGATGTTCAATGGGGAAGGTGGAAAGGAGAGTAAAGTACTTACTCTGCAAGATAGAATTGTGGAGCAAATGGACGAGTTAATATATCTAGGTAGAATGTTTACTGCAGATGGTACAAGGGATGGCGAGGTTAGACGAAGGGTCAATGCTGGAAGGAAGGTGATTGGAAGTATGTGGACGATAATGAAAAACGAAAGCATTAGCCTAGCAACAATCTATAATGGCTTGCTTGCCCCATCAGTACTGTGTGGAAGTGAGACATGGGTATGTCAAGAAAGGTACGAAAGAAAAATAAATGCCTTGGGTATGAGATAGCTGAGAAACGCATGTAGTAAAGTGAGAAGAGATAAGATAAAGAATGACTGTATAATGACGGACTGTGGCGAGGAAAAGACGATGATGAATAGATACAAAAGCAGTACATTACTTTGGTTTGGTCACATTGAGAGAATGAAACGCAACGTTAACAAATCAAATGTCTGTGGATGAGGTTAGAGGTAGGCCCGGGCCTGGTAGGCCGCGTAAACCTTGTCTGAATGTAGTAGAATGTATGATAAAAGAAAGAAAGATAAGGAGTTTTAGAATTAAAAGGACACGTCAGAGACAGTGTATGAATCTTGCGGACGCTAGGGAGGTATTCTGAGATACGAAATGATGGAGAAGTACTGTGAATGAAAAATAAATAAGAAGCAGGGACTGTTTTGCCTACTCCTCAATGGAATGGCGTGATGGTTAAGTTAAGTTAAGGACTCATTACCCGAAGAGTCTGAGTGGTATCAAGTACTCCTCAGTAAGGGGAAGGATAGGGAGATAAATATCTTTTAAATTAGATACAACATTATGAGTTTTTATACTCTTTAGTCTAAGTGGCAAATGTAGTGGTTGTTTATGGTTAGTTTTTAGATTTCCCATTTCATAATGCAATAGTGCAAACAAATTTTTTTTAAATCTATTTGATTCTATACATTACTTCGGTTTTTAAAAGCACATAGTTAAGAAAATGGCGAGTGGAACGTTACTCATGTGTATATTTTTCTATTGAATGCACCATTCGTAAAACACCTAAGCGATCTTGGAGATGCTTAAAAAAACTATGCACATTTTAAGCACTTTACAACTATCTGATGTAATGAATGTCTATTAAATATACACTTTCCTTCGGAGTTTTCAGATTTTCAACCGTCCTAAATACACACTATACTACAACGCTTATTTATTTAAAAACAGTTATTTATCAACGCTTAACGTTAACCATAGCTATTGACACTTTATTTATTTACGTATTTATCTGCACGCACCGGTATATTTCTTTTCCACACGTACAAGACAACGTGGTAGGCAAATTCTTTTCGTGCTAGGCTAGATACTTTAATACTGATTGATAAGCGGAATCGCGCGCTATTTATTTAAGTCGATAAAAGTGCTACAGTGGTCACGTAAAATCTAAAACTTGTGATGTCATCTTATTTTGTCCTATCTGAAAATCCTGATATTTTTTTCGTACTTTCTAGACTTTAATTAATTCCTTCTAAACAATGAAACTTCAGAAACGGTACAAAAAAATACTCGTTTATAAATATAAATAACATTTACGTAATTTATTAAAATTCTAAGAACAGGTATTGACGAAGCTAACGTAAGAATCATACAGAATCCTTATTACTGCCATCAGTAAGAGTTGAAGGACGATTAACAGAGGAAGTAGAGATCCGCAGGGGAGTAAGATAGGACTGCGTGTTATCTCCGCCTCTGTCTAACATCTATTCTGAAGAAAGTTTTTTATTAAGCATTGAACGATACTCCAAATGGAATAAATTTTAACGGAGCCTTGATAAAAACTTTGAGATGTGCCGATGATACCGTTCTTCTGGCCGATTCCTTGGAGAACTTACATCAGCTTTTGGATAAAGTCATAGGGGTGGCATATGAATACGGTATAACCGTGGATACGAACAAAACCAAATATATGATAACTTCCAAGAAAAACGACGCTCACATGGTGTCAAGACTATATGCAAATAACGTTGCTTTGGAAGGAGTGGAAAGCCTTTCCTACCTGGAATGCTTGATGAATGATCAATGGGGCCAAAGCAAGGAGATAAAGCAAAGAATTGAAAAAGCAAGTATACTCGGTTTTGCTATAAGGTGTGGAGGCCTGGATGCTTGCCGACGCTACTAACCAGAGAATTGGAGCTTTTGAACTGTTGGTGTTCCCCGACGAATTTTGAAAATCAGCTGGGTGACTAACAACGAAGTCTTAAAAAGAATGGGGGTGGACAGATCCGTTGAGGACCATTAGATAAGAACACACCATGCGCAATGAACAGTATGAAATACTTCAAATAATCATTCAAAGGAAAATAAATGGTACAAGAGGACAGGGTAGACGAAGAATATCCTGGCTGAAGAACTTACCCCAGTAGTATGAGAAAACGTCGAATGAACTGGTCGGAGCGAGTGTGAATAAAGTATTAATCGCTATGATGATGGCCAACGTCCGCTGAGCGGATAAAGCACACAAAGAAAAAGAAGAAGAAAATCTAAAGAATAGCTAAAGAAAATTCTATATATATATATATATATATATATATATATATATATATATATATATATATATATATATATATATATATATATGTGTGTATATATATATATATATATATATATATATATATATATATATATATATATACTAGTTATTATAATTTGTTTGTTTTTGGAGACCTTTAAACTTTAATAGCAATCAAATTCTTACTTTTTATTAACATGTTTAATTATGGGTACGTCAGATTTGCCCCAACGTTTGTATTTGCTATGACGTTCTTTAAATCGAATTTTAATGCGTCGGTTAGTTTCCTCTACATATATTTGTTCATAATTTTTACTATTAATTTTATAAATTCCCAACCTATCCTGCTTATCCACTTGGTCCTTTGGATTGCCTAAAAGGGTTGGCAAACTGTTATATGAACTGGTGACTGTTTCCAAATTAATTTCGAAAAGGATTTTAAGTAGATCTTTTGTAAAAGCAAGATAGTTTGGCAATTTTATATACTTTGTTTGTTTTCTGTCGTTACCAAACGTTGTTACATTTTTAACCATCATGCCTAACTAGATTCAAAACCACTTCATTTAAAAACCTATTGTATGCAGCAATATCTGTAATAATGCTTAATCCTTTATTATTATTTTGAACTGAAGGAGGAAAAATAAGCAACAAAAGAAATGCCGTGAGTTTACGTTGCCTACAGGGATTGAGGTCATTGCTTATGAGTATTTTAGTGCTAGTGACATCTGCTTCTATCTCATAGCTAAATGTGATTGTCGGAAATTAAGGATTTAAAAGAAATAGATTGACCATAAACGGAGGTAAGCTGTTACACACTGTCGTACCATGTTCTTGTTTGATAAATTGGTGATTAATTTTAAAAATGTTTGCTTCATACAGACCTCTATATCGCTCTACATGGCCGATAAAGGAAAAACTTCCTTTTTTCATAAGCTTCACAACTAGAATGTATCAAATCCATCTCTATTGGAAAAATATTCCTCTTTGAAATTTATCTTGGGATTTGAAAAAAAATCATTTTTGAATTCATTATGTCATTAAAAATGTTGAATGATGAGTTTGTCTCGAATGAATTCAATATTCTTTAAGGCAATTTCATCTTCTACAAATTTCTCCTAGTGTGTTTTCTTGTAACTCTTCTAGTTTGGAAGATACAGCGTGATTTAAAAAATAAGTCCACGAAATAGAAAAAATTAAAAAAAAGTTAACATCTTGGAAACCATCAACAATAGACACACCCTGTATTAACAATTTTTTGTTCCTTTTGGCCAGAGGAATCAGCTGCTTTCATTTTGGCCATCGAGTTTGGGTCACCCTGTATATATATATATATATATATATATATATATATATATATATATATATATATATATATATATATATATATATATAACTTATTCGTGGTTGCGCAGAAGTTTATTGCACATGTTGCGACGTAACTTCTTGCGCAGGTGTATTGCGCTTAAGCTCTTGGCGCATTATTGGAATCCATATGGGTTTCATTTTCACACTAGCTTGGCTTATTGGATTTTCTGCTAGTGCGGTTCTTCGACGAGTTGTGTTCTCGTCCTTTGCCACTATCTGCATGTTATCCCATTGGATGCGGTGGACTTCGTTCCAGCCATGTTCGGCGATTTTTGATCTTTCTGTTTCTCCCTTGCGGACGTTGTTCTTATGTTCCTGCGTTCTCACTTTGAGTGGTCTGTTGCTCTCTCCTATGTATGCTCTGTCGCATTCGCATGGTAGATTGTTTACACAATTCTTGGAACTCTGATTTTCGTTTTGTGGTTTGGTTTTGGTTAGTGTTCCTTTCCTTTTCCCTGTTTAGGTTAGGTATTAGATCGGGGTAGCTATTTTCTTTGAGTGTTATAGCGATATTTCCTTTTTCTTTATTCAGGTCCTCTTGTTTTGAGCACATTGTTTTTGCTCTATCGTACAAGCATTTCGCCACGCTTAACTTCACGTTTTTGTGGTGATTGGAGTTGTAGTATAAGTACCTCCCCGTGTAAGTAGGTTTCCTGTATACACTTGTGAAAGTGTTATCATTCCTGTGTACAAATACATACAGGAATGGCAGTTTTTGTTCAGACTCCAATTCCATTGTTTCTCTGTGAATTCGCATATCGCTTGCTCTTCAAAGTCTTCCGTATATATATATATATATATATATATATATATATATATAATATATATATATATATATATACATTGTTCACTATGGGTGAAAGTGGGGAACCCATCGCCATCCCAAACTCTTGTTGGTAGAATTTGTCTTCTACCTGGAAATATGTAGTTCTAATGCATATTGTCAGAAGTTCCATTATTGTGTTTACCGAGAGTTGCGTGCGTTCGTCTAAAGTTTCGTCCTTTTCCAGCTTATTCCTTATGATGTCTTACCGGTAGGAATATTTGTCAATAGACTCACAATGTCGAAGCTTTCCAGTATTTCTTCGTAGTTTGGTTGGAAGTTTCTGATGGTTTCAACGAAGTGCTGTGTATTCTTGACCATAGAATCGGTTTTTCCCGATAAGGGTGTGATGATAGCTAGCAGATAGTGTTGTAATGGGTGACAAAGTGAATTTCTCCAGCTCACAATTGGTCTCAGAGGAATTCCTTGCTTATGAATCTTTGGTAGGTCGTACGGATGCGGAGGTTTGCTGTAGTGTGGGGTCAGTCTAGTTCTCTGGTAATCGGATAACTCCCCCTTATGCTTTTCCAGCGTCATGTATATCCGTCCTTCGATTGATGGTGTGGGATCTTTTGGTATTTGTTTCTACTTGCCCCCGTCTAGTAGTTCTTGGATCTTACTATTGTAAGTGTCCATATCCATTACCACAATTGTGTTTCCCTGGTCTGCCGGGAGAATTTTGATCGTTTGGTTAGAGAGATTTTCACCTAGGTGAATCTAGGACTGCTCTAACCTTCTTCATTTATATATGTATTAACCCATTTTTTACCGGCGTGTGTTCAAACATAGTTTAGCAATGCTCGATTTCGACTAAATATAAAAAGTAGATAAATGTAAATAGTTAAATGTGTGGCGGATTTATATTAAGGATTGGTCTATTAGCAAAAAAAAATATATTTTTGGAAAATTTTCGCAAGCCCCCACATTCACAAACAAGATGTTTAAAGAGTATCCAAGAACAGACTTATTTTAAATTAATTAAATAAAATATAAATATATATAAAAATTGTTATATACGCCATTAGTTGTGTTGACAAGAGGGCAAATAAGAATGTAAGACCAGTTTACCGACACAGGCCTGCCGACAGGTGTCAGATAATATTGGCGTGTGTTTGACTACACGCTGGTACTGATTTCTACCTAGAGACGCAAAAGTGGCCAGCGCATTTTGGCTCGCCAATGCAGCAATCAACGTCGGAGAGGTGGGACCGGTCATAGACCGTTCTGCGCAATGCAAGATACAAAACTATTCATACAGTATTCATACTTTCACAGATTTTTGTACCAGATACCAGACCAGCTCCAGTAGCAGCGTGTTTGTTGTATAGAGCGGATGTTTTCTTTGTGTTGCAATATTTCATATATACTACAATAATGTTTTAATTATATTGTAAATAATAGTGAAATTGTGTGAAATGTGGCGCCGAAAGTACCTCACAACGGCAGAACTGCAAGATATAATCGACAGTTTCAGCGATGGCGAACGTGACTATTAATATGAGAGAGCGTCCGCAACCGAAGCTGTTCTTTGTTTGCTCCCCGATAATACTCCCGGTGATTCTGATTGTGAAACGACATAGACGATGACGAAATATCAACTAATATTACTTCCGATGTGAGTCCGTTGACCGAAATAGCAGGTATATTGTTTTGTGTTGCTAATTATTTGTGTACTTATTGGCACAATTGAAGTTATTTACGAATCCGCTATTGCGGATTATGCTGGTCCGGAAGAGGTGGTTGAAGAGGAGGAACCATTAACGTCAAAAGAACCACAACCATCAATGTCAAAAGAACCACTCAAACAGAAATGTCGTCCGGCAACTGAATTCAAACCAAAAGGTCAAGAACCAAGCGAGCTGCTTACGATATTAAACCCATACAAGAGCCATTGATAACTAAAAAGCAAAAATCAATGCTCGAAGCTATAGGTAATGCAACTTATATCTATATTTTGTTCTAACTTATTCTAATTTATTGTTTGCAGGCGAAAAAAAACCATTTGAATTATTCCAATTAGTCTTTGACGATGATGTAATTGCTAGACTGGTAGACGAAACAAGTCATTATGCTGCCCATAATATCACCAAAATGTGCGGAAAATATCTAATTCAACGTTTCATGCGAATTCTTTTATTTTCTGGGTATCACAACGTCCCACAAGCCAAATTGTATTGGAGCATGGATCCAGCATTCGACATTCCCTTTATTCACCAAACAACGCCGCGGAACATTTTCACGAAACTGAAAGCGAATTTCAATTTGGATATTTTTGTCAATTTTGCGAAGATTCGGCCATTGTTTGACATGCTTAAGAAACGTTACGCACAGTTTGGTGTTTTTGCGGAGCAGTTATCGATTGTTTAAACAATGGTCCCTACTTCGCCCACCATTCGGCGCAAATGTTCATACGGGGAAAACCGATTCGTTTCGGGTATAAATTGTGGGCGCTTTACTCGCGCAGTGGTTATATGTTCCAGTTCATCCCGTATGCCGGTGCATCCACCATTTACAATAAGAGCTTGGGACTCGGTGCATTCGTAGTAATGGAACTGTTGAGTCATTATGAACATCCAGTGCAACACACGGACCACTTTGAAAACTTTTTTTACCTCCTATTACTTGATGTGCTTGCTAAAAGAGAGAGGCTTCTCTGTAACCGGCACTGTTCGATCCAATCGTATTACTGGCGCACCTTTGAAAACTGGGAAAAAAACCTTGCATAAGCACGAAATCAACTATGCATACGATAAGGTAAATGCCGTGATAGTTATTCATTGGATGGATAACTCTGAAGTTACCATGGCAACCAATTATGACGAAATGGGTATTCAACAGCCCCTCGCTTTCAACAATTACAACAAGCATATGGGCGGCATGGATCTACACAACAATTGAGTCGCCAATTACCGTATCGGCATTCGTAGTAAAAAGTGGTGGTGGCCGCTTTGGATCCAATGTTTGGACAGTTCTGTGGTCAATGCATGGAAGTTGCATTGCTTAGTAGCAGCTTCGAAAAAGGTGAAGCCTAGGTATATATATATATATATATATATATATATATATATATGTATGTACAAGTATGGAAAAACATTATTGCGCGTCTGACTTATAATAAGCCAGAGAGAAACCCAATAAGCATTATATGAGTGTGAGAGAAACATAACTTTACCGATGTTGCCACTTGTTTTTGTTGGCACAAAATATGAGCTACTTAAGTCTTTTTCAATCTAACTTCAACATTTTTAACGAAAAGCAATTAAGATGATGTTGAAAAGTCGCGTGATCTTTGAAACTATTAAGTAAATGTTTTACACTTAAACACTAAATGATAATACCTGAAACATCGAGGTTTATTGTAATTACGAGTTTATGACATGGTTAGATTACTACTCGTAAGAAGAACCAAGAAGAAACTTACGAGAGCTACAAACAAGAACATTAAGATTTACGTTGATAGTATAACTTAAGTTTAAGGTTTAACTTTAGCATTATAATTCTTATTGAGAAACCAACTATTTTTAAAATTGAACAGAATACACTTTTTTCAAAACTCTATAAGATTTTCGAAAAGACCTCCACCTTTCGCAAGGCAGTAACCCAATCCGTGATAAAATTTAGTTCGGTTGTTTTCTAACATTTCTTAGGTGATGCTGTTTAAAGACTATGTAATTTTGACACGAAGTTCGTCCAAATTGTTAGAACGTTCATGCCTGTGCCCATAAATTTGCTGGGATACGTATCCCCAAACAAAAAAGTCGTTCGGCGTTGAGCGAGGAGGATATTTAATAGTACCTTTTCCACTAATAATACGGTTAGGGAACGTAGTTTCCAAAAACGGTCGAACTCTTATTGCAATATGAGCAGGACAGCCATCTTCTTGATACCAAATGTCATCAAAATGTATATAGAGGCGTTGGTTGAACAGTTGGAAATATCTGGTTTCTCAACAGTTCTAAATATTTGTCCGCATTCAAGTTCCCGTTGATAAAAAATGGACCAATTATGGAGATGCCCAAAATTCCTGCCCACACATTAACTTTTTGGGGTATTGTGTCCGGTAAGGAATACTAATGTGTTTGTTTTCCGAGAATAACAAACAGCGACAGACGGATCTTTCGTTTTCATTAGCCCGATTCATCATATCTTCACAAAATTCCATACGCTTTTGATGATCTTCTGGAGAAATTTCTTGTGTTGTTTGCAACTTATAGCAATGGTATTTATTCCTTTTCAAGATATTGCGAACTGTTCTTTGTTCAATATCTATTTCTTCAGCGATTGTTGTACTATTGCACGGGAAATTAGTTTCTACTAAACAACACAATGCAATTTCTTGGAGTCCGCGCTATTCGTTTAAGTTTCGACCAGGATGCTCATCATCATTACGATCAATGCTACTGCATTTTCTATAATTATTTAAACATCCACATCTTTCAAATTTACAAACAGCACGCATACTCGTACTTTCTGATGGAATTGGCCTATTTTCAAAGGAAAAAGCAAACCTGCCCATTATTTCTTATGCAGTGCTTCCTGAATAATACCACCTAATAATCTGTAATTTTGCTTCAGTGGAATACATGAGTATTGTGTCAGACTTGCAACAACACTGATTTTAAATTCTCGTTGGTTGTAGCAATTAAATGTTTCATTGATACTAGCCAGGTCCCGCTCCAAGACCGGACAACCCGGACAATTGTCCGGGGCGGCAAATCTTAGGGGCGACATTTTTACTCTCAGAATGTGAGAAAATATTAAAATTAAAATATTAATAATAATAGCATGCCGCCTTTCATTTGTAAAAACATTTCTTATCACTGTTTTTACAAGAAAGTCAAAATAATTGTTTTTGATCTATATACAGTCAAAGCTGCTTATAGCGAACCCGTTTATAACGAACTTCCGGGTATAACGTACTAGTTTTAAAAGTCCCGCCACACTATCCATAAGATCCCTTATAAATATTGTTTGTTATAATAAACCCATAAGCAACGAACTTTCAAATATAACGTTCGGAAAAATTGTTTCCGTCCGTTAAATTTTACACAAAAGTAAGCAAGTATTCTGCCAGTAAAATAAATAACAGGTACGTAGATTATTTGATGTGCAAAGATAAGGTTTCTGTAATTTTTTTCTTAGAAAAGCCTGCCTAAATACTTTCCTAATTGGTGTTTAAATGTTTAATCCTAAAGGGTAATTATGTATTTTAACAATACTGTACACGCTGACCTTGCAGGGTTTTTCCTAATCAACTTGTCAATCAAATAAATCAATTAACAGACTAGTTAAACAATAAGTGGCCTAATATCAAGGGTAATTTTAGTGATAATGGCGACGAAACTGGGCTATTTTTTTTAAATTAGAGAACCCAGATAAAACACTAAAATTTAAAGGTGAAAAATGTGTAGGTGGCAAATTATCAAAAGAGCGGGTAACAGTTTTTGTGTGTGCTAATTTAACCGGGACAGAAAAACGAAAGCAAATCACTCAAGCCACGGTGTTTCAAAAATGTAAATCGAAAAGTGTGTGGATAAACTGTTTTGGTCTACGAAATATAATAAACAATCGAAAAGTACAGACTTTTTTAACAAAAACTAACTCATAAATGTGTAAATATTGTATGATATAGTGATTTATTAATATATCGTAAAAATAAAATATGTATGTAACTTTTTTCTTTTATCGTTTATTACGAACTTCGGATATAACAAACTTATTTTTCAAGTCCATTGTGGTTCGTTATAATCAGTTTCTACTGTAGTTGTAAAGAAAATAGGTATAATTACGAAAAAATAATTAATTATTCAATAATAATTATTAAATAAGGAACACTACCTAATATAACCGAGCATCGCATATATACCATATAAACCAGCAAGCAGGGTGCCGTATGAACTTCTCTGAATTAAGAATAGACAAGAAATGACTTGTTTATTGTCTTCAATTATAAAAGGGCTGTCTTATTACAGCATAGCATTATTTTTGCTCATTCGTCGGTGGTGATAACAAGTGCAACTCGCAATTTTACATACTGTTCTGGTTCAATAATCAGTGTGATTTGTAATTTTTTATGGTAAGTTAACCGTTAACTTATCGAATCTACGAAATTAGTTTTTAGTTTTTTTAAACTATATTTATTTACATTGAGCTGTAGAATGGGTAGGATCGAAACAGTTATTACATAGCTTCAAATAATTGACTTGTTCTACTTGAAATATCTAATGCCTTGAATTCGTCACAATCAAAAATGAGATGGTTTTCCTTACAAAAATAACATGACAGTTTATTTGGCGGAAAGGACTTACTCGGTCTGGAGGATAGGCATTGGATCCCAAATGCGCTGTATCTTGTATCGTATGTATCGCCGACCGCGCGCATGCTTGTTCAAAGAAGTCGGTTACAAACAGACAGACAAGCAAACAAACATATAGGTGAAGCTAATATAAGCGTGTTAAAAACAAACTCATTTAAATTTCATAATCTTTTTCAAGGTAGGTATTTGAAGAAGCTCCTTCTCAGATGAAAATTAAATTTTGAAAACTATTTTTGAACAAAACAGATAAATTAATTAAAAAGTTAAAAGACTTGTTTTGATAATTTTAAAGGGACTGAAACTTAAAAATTATTATTAATTTTATTAAATACATAAATAAAAAGTTTACCTCGAGTAGGATTTGAACCTACGACCTGTACTTTGCTAGAGTACCGCGCTAACCAACTGCGCCACCAAGGTTCAAGCCCCAATCGAAACTTGTTTATGTTTCGTTAAAAAATCGTCTTTGAAATTTAATTTTCATCTGCGAAGGAGCTTTTTCAAATACCTTAAAAAAGATTATGAAATATACGGAATACCCTAAAGCTTGATTTTTTTTTAATAATTCCTGCCTTTTACTGACCAATAGACCCTGATTCTTTTTTTTATTATCAACTACTGGATGCGATCCCTTTTAAGTAAAGCTACGAATATTTTTACCTAGTTTTATAAATAAAATTTTCTTAAAAATAGCAAAGGTTTGTTAGGTATTTTATAAAATTAAAATAAAATATTTATTTAAACATTGAGCATTCTAGAATAAATTTATGCATGATCTGACTAAATTGGACAAGAAAAATTGCCCTATTTTATACCATTTTAGATTTTGAAGCAAAATTATGTAAAATGCAAGTGCTTATACTTTTTCAAATTTCAAAGCTATCAGATGTGGTAGGTTCGTTACTATTTTACTACTATTACATAATTTATAAACATAAAAAACATATAAAACTGCTTAATCGTTCCCCTAGATCTTAAATGAGCATAAAAAAGTGCAGTACTTGTCCAATTTAACTTAGTCTGTTGTAAGACAATTTCCCTATAATTTGCTTTGTTTTATTTCTGATATTTTGTGTATCTTCCAGAATGTCCGACGGACGCAAAAAACTATCTGGTTGCGAACATAAAAAACAAAGGGTGGAAAAGGAAATGCAAAGGCAAAGGCAAGCTGGCACTTTACTAAATCATTTACAGAGTACGCCGGGTAGTATCAAAACAAATGACGACTCAAAATGTTCTACATTAAAGGCAGCATTGAAAGACACTGACAACAGTGACAACAGAGACTCACCTGAGAAAAATGAGGATCAACAAATGAACGATATACCTGAACTAATACTTGCAACTGACAGTGGCAGCCCTCCGTCGCCAAATGAGAGCACTATTGATACCAACGCGGCACCTACAGAAAGCGCTCAACAACTTTTAAGTACAGATCCAGCACACTGGCCAATGATACTACCAGACGCCGAAAGAATCTTTTTGGTAAGGCAAGGTCCACCTAAACCATTGTACGATTATAGATTTCCATACGATGAGACTGGTAGAAAATTTAGCCCTAGTTATTATAAAAGAATTTTAAGTAATGGAGAGCAAATTTTAAGAGACTGGCTAGTGTACTCTGTCTCAAAAAATTGCGTATATTTCTTTGCTGCAAAATTTTTGGCTGTGTACTTAGTTCCCTTTCAAAGGAGGCGTTTAAAAGTTGGAAGCATCTGAATCAAACTCAAAAAGACCACGAAATTTCTAAAAATCATAGTGTCCCAAAAATCTTTTCTAGAACTGAAGCTAAGATTAAAGTGTTGTAAAACTATAGATACGGATTCCCTAAGACTTGTTAACGCTGAAATAAACCATTGGCTTTTAAGAATCGTAGCAATCACTAAAATGCTTGGTAAAAGTTGTCTGGCTTTCCAAGGTACAAGCGACAAGCTGTTTGAGCATAATAACGGTAACTTCTTAAAAATATTTGAACTGCTATCTGAATTTGATCCTGTCATGGAAGAACACGTACGCTGGGTGCTTAAAAAAGAAGAACCGAAAGCTCACTATCTTGGGAAAAATATTCAAAACGAGATAACAGACCTGTTGCATCAAAGTGTGAAATCTTATATTATTAATGAAATAAAAAAAGCCAAATATTATTCGATAATTTTAGATTGCACTCCTGATATTTCTAAGGTGGAGCAAATGACTCTTGTAATCTGGTATGTTTCAGCAATAAAACTGATTCCAATCAGGATGAAGTTGAAATTAAAATTAAGGAAAGCTTTTTGGGTTTTCTTCCAGTTGAAAGGTCTACAGGGAAGCAAATGTTTGAAATTATAATGGCAGAACTTAATAATTTGGGTTTGCATTTATAGGATATAAGAGGACAGGGATATGACAACGGGTCTAATATGCGGGGTGATAAATCAGGAGTGCAATCTAGGATTAAGAACCTAAACCCGCGAGCTTTCTACGTTCCATGTAGTAGTCACTCTCTCAATCTAGTAGTTAACGATATGGTAAAAGCATCTTTGGAAGGCGCTAATTTCTTTAATATGATTCAAAAAATATATGTATTTTTTTCAGCATCTACTTTTCGCTGGGCAATTCTTCTAAAACATGTCCAGGGTTTGATTTTAAAACCATTAAGTGATACTAGATTGGAGAGTAGGATAGAGGCTTTAAAACTTTTTTTTTATATCGGAGGCGTATACGGCGCCTTGCTAAGCATTTATGAGAATGAAGAAATTGATAATTTAATAAGGGACGAAGCCTCGGGTTTATTAAGTTGTATTAAACAATTTAAATTGTTATGTTCAATAGTTCTTTGGTATAAAATTTTAAACTGTTTTAATCCAATAAGCAAATTGTTGCAGACAAAAGATTATGATCTAGCATTTGCACTTGATCTTTTGCAAAATTGCAAAAAGTTTTTTCAGGATCTTGGATCGGATAAATCTTTTAATGAAACTATTGTTGATGTGAGAGAACTGGCTGGCGAAATTGACGTTGAAGCCAATTTTGAATCAACAATACCACGACACCGCATAAGAAGAAAAAAAAGGAATTTCTCATACGAAGCTCGAGATGAACCGATCGAGAATCCTAAAGAAAATTATAAGGTAGATTTTTTTATTTTACAATTGAACAGGCACTAAATGCAATAGATACTAGATTTAAACAACTTAGTCACCATAGTAATTATTTTCAATTTTTATATAATATACAGTTCAACCAAGCAAACAAAAGCCCTGAGAGGGCGTACCTGAGGGAGCTGTTTTTCAACAGGTACATTCCATACAAAAAATATTAAGGTGGCAAATTTAAATCAAATGTATGGATTGCTTATTCAAAATTCTGTGAACAAATTTATTTATTTTATGTTAGGTACATCAAATGTTATTGAATTAATTACCAAAAACATTTAAGTATTTATTGTTTAAGTACAAATAAGATGGTTTTGAAGTTATAACATTTTCTACAAATAATTTACACAATTTTTAGTTTTGTAAACATTTGTAAAATACTTGAAAAAACATCATTCTGATCACATTTGAATATAAAGTGACTAATAAATTACAATGATTCTTCTACAGAACTTTCTTCCTCTTTATCTGATTAACTTGTATTTACTTGAAATGACAACCTTTCTACAGTTTCATCATAAATTAAACAATATAATATCATTTAAAACATTCACATAAATAAAGTGTAATGTTATTCACAATAGAAACAAAACACATATGCGTAATTAAAATTTAAAATAATGTCCAAGGTTTTATGGAAAAATAAGCACATATCATTTATTATTATTGATTTATATCTTGTAACTACAAAACTAAAAATTCGAAATATTGAAAATCAACATGATTTGATATTTTAAAACTTGTCATGCTCATTTAATTTAAGTGCAGCTACGTATTTCAAAATCGTACTACTTTAAATATTGAAAAATTGGTGTAAATCGATATTTAAAAAGTATGCTTACTGTTTTAAGGTTATGAACTCTATAATCGTTTTATTATTTAAAGCTTTATACCAAAAGATACATGTGCACAATACATACCGTTTCTCTCACAAATCAGTAAAAAGAACCTTGAAAAAGACTTTTTATAAAGACTAATCGACAATAAATACTCAAGAAACACAAAAATAACCTGCCAATGCAAAATGCGTATGACAAATGTTAATTGTTTGCGTTTGGGAATGTACAGTCGGAGACTTCTTAATGGTAATTGGACGAACGTTTTACCGCTATAAATTTTTAAGATGGTTTTGAAGTTATAACATTTTCTACAAATAATTTACACAATTTTTAGTTTTGTAAACATTTGTAAAATACTTGAAAAAACATCATTCTGATCACATTTGAATATAAAGTGACTAATAAATTACAATGATTCTTCTACAGAACTTTCTTCCTCTTTATCTGATTAACTTATTTACTTGAAATGACAACCTTTCTACAGTTTCATCATAAGTGTAAACAATATAATATCATTTAAAACATTCACATAAATAAAGTGTAATGTTATTCAAATAGAAACAAAACACATATGCGTAATTAAAATTTAAAATAATGTCCAAGGTTTTATGGAAAAATAAGCACATATCATTTATTATTATTGATTTATATCTTGTAACTACAAAACTAAAAATTCGAAATATTGAAAATCAACATGATTTGATATTTTAAAACTTGTCATGCTCATTTAATTTAAGTGCAGCTACGTATTTCAAAATCGTACACTACTTTAAATATTGAAAAATTGGTGTAAATCGATATTTAAAAAGTATGTACTGTTTTAAGGTTATGAACTCTATAATCGTTTTATTATTTAAAGCTTTATACCAAAAGATACATGTGCACAATACATACCGTTTCTCTCACAAATCAGTAAAAGAACCTTGAAAAGACTTTTATAAAGACTAATCGACAATAAATACTCAAGAAACACAAAAATAACCTGCCAATGCAAAATGCGTATGACAAATGTTAATTGTTTGCGTTTGAATGTACAGTCGGAGACTTCTTAATGGTAATTGGACGAACGTTTTACCGTATAAATTTTTAAGATGGTTTTGAAGTTATAACATTTTCTACAAATAATTTACACAATTTTAGTTTTGTAAACATTTGTAAAATACTTGAAAAACATCATTCTGATCACATTTGAATATAAAGTGACTAATAAATTACAATGATTCTTCTACAGAACTTTCTTCCTCTTTATCTGATTAACTTGTATTTACTTGAAATGACAACCTTTCTACAGTTTCATCATAAGTGTAAACAATATAATATCATTTAAAACATTCACATAAATAAAGTGTAATGTTATTCACAATAGAAACAAAACACATATGCGTAATTAAAATTTAAAATAATGTCCAAGGTTTTATGGAAAAATAAGCACATATCATTTATTATTATTGATTTATATCTTGTAACTACAAAACTAAAAATTCGAAATATTGAAAATCAACATGATTTGATATTTTAAAACTTGTCATGCTCATTTAATTTAAGTGCAGCTACGTATTTCAAAATCGTACACTACTTTAAATATTGAAAAATTGGTGTAAATCGATATTTAAAAAAGTATGCTTACTGTTTTAAGGTTATGAACTCTATAATCGTTTTATTATTTAAAGCTTTATACCAAAAGATACATGTGCACAATACATACCGTTTCTCTCACAAATCAGTAAAAAGAACCTTGAAAAAGACTTTTTATAAAGACTAATCGACAATAAATACTCAAGAAACACAAAAATAACCTGCCAATGCAAAATGCGTATGACAAATGTTAATTGTTTGCGTTTGGGAATGTACAGTCGGAGACTTCTTAATGGTAATTGGACGAACGTTTTACCGCTATAAATTTTTAAGATGGTTTTGAAGTTATAACATTTTCTACAAATAATTTACACAATTTTTAGTTTTGTAAACATTTGTAAAATACTTGAAAAAACATCATTCTGATCACATTTGAATATAAAGTGACTAATAAATTACAATGATTCTTCTACAGAACTTTCTTCCTCTTTATCTGATTAACTTGTATTTACTTGAAATGACAACCTTTCTACAGTTTCATCATAAGTGTAAACAATATAATATCATTTAAAACATTCACATAAATAAAGTGTAATGTTATTCACAATAGAAACAAAACACATATGCGTAATTAAAATTTAAAATAATGTCCAAGGTTTTATGGAAAAATAAGCACATATCATTTATTATTATTGATTTATATCTTGTAACTACAAAACTAAAAATTCGAAATATTGAAAATCAACATGATTTGATATTTTAAAACTTGTCATGCTCATTTAATTTAAGTGCAGCTACGTATTTCAAAATCGTACACTACTTCAAATATTGAAAAATTGGTGTAAATCGATATTTAAAAAAGTATGCTTACTGTTTTAAGGTTATGAACTCTATAATCGTTTTATTATTTAAAGCTTTATACCAAAGGATACATGTGCACAATACATACCGTTTCTCTCACAAATCAGTAAAAAGAACCTTGAAAAAGACTTTTTATAAAGACTAATCGACAATAAATACTCAAGAAACACAAAAATAACCTGCCAATGCAAAATGCGTATGACAAATGTTAATTGTTTGCGTTTGGGAATGTACAGTCGGAGACTTCTTAATGGTAATTGGACGAACGTTTTACCGCTATAAATTTTTAAATTTAGTTCAAATATTTTCCGGGGTTTTTGTTTGCTTGGTAGAACTGTATGTATATGATTTAAAGGGCATGTCTAAAGAAAATCTTTTAAAACATTGCAACGATCTAGAAAGTATTTTTACTCACGGTGATTCTGTTGACATTAATGGGTTAGAATTAGCAGAAGAAATTTGTGCAGTATCTGGGCTTATGGGCAAAAAAGAAAGCCCAAGCACTGTTCTAAAGTTAATAACAGTGTTAAATTGTGCCCCAAACCTAAGTGTTTCCTTAACAGTATTGCTGTGTATACCAATAACTGTTACAAGTGGAGAAAGAAGTTTTTCCAAATTAAAATTGATTAAAAAATTTTTTACGTTCAACTACAACGCAAAATCGTCTCAATGGGTTGGCGATTGAGCATGAAATTGCTGATCAAGTTAACTTAAAAGATGTAATAAAAACATTTGCGGAAATCAAAGTTAGAAAGAAAAATTTCTTTTAGGTAACTTTATCTTATAGTTATATTTTTATAGAATCTAAAATTTCTCTGTTTGGTTATGCAATATGTTTTGTACTTTCTTAATAGAATACAAGTATAGCAATAAAAATGCACCAGTACTTTTGAGTTTTGCCCTTTTTAAACGTTTATTATGTAATGTATTACATATGTTTTTTTAAATAAATGATTTTGACATAATTTTTATTTTATTTAAAAAAAACTGGCGGCAAATTGTCTGTTTGTCCGGGGTGACATGAAGGCTAGAGCGGACCCTGTACTAGCCTATTCAAAAGACGCATGTATGCCATCAGCGTTTATATATATATATATATATATATATATATATATATATATATATATATATATATATACATTACAACAGTAGGTGATATCTCGTTATTAAAATTACGTAAACCTGACAAATGTCTAAATTCGCTTTAATTACGTATCCATGTTTAAAACCGATTGTTGTATAGTTATTTTAGACATACACAGAACAAAATTAATCTAATCTAAAATTCTATTTATACTGTGTTGTACGTGCATATTTGTAACAAGTTCACATATATTTAGTTTAAAATTAATTTACGTTATAACTATAAACCTTCCCATGTAGCATTTGTATGTGTAACTGAAAAATAGAAAGGAATATGTTGTACATTTAACCCAACTCCATTTGTAGACATCTTATTATCATAGTTATGTTAATTGGGTTTTCGTCACTACTCTCGCTGATTTAATTAATATCCAGAACAAAACAATTCAGAACAGCCAGAACTTTGAATCGAATAATCAAGGAATACCAATTAAGTTAAGTAATTGCTTGGCTATCATCTTTGTTTCACAATAGAACTACACGTAGGTAGGTACCTACACTTTGAATCCGTTTCAAAATATACACAACTTTGATCGCTGCTGAGAAAACTAAATGTAAATTTACGTTTTGGAAAAATGTGAAGGTAATCTGTTTAAACACGAAATAACTATAGACAGGTGAGTCTTAGTTTTGAACGACATTTATTAATTTTGCGTTTTTCAAAATGATAAAATATTGGTGATGTAGGCCATTTGTCAACAGGTTATTGATATTTCATTTTTAAGCATACTCCTACTATATTTGTTTAAAGACTGCGGTTATTAGATTTACTAAAAAGCATTTTGACATAAAAAGTCATTTGGCAAGACGCGACTAATTTTTTCTTGTGTAATGATACTCTGGTTACATCCTGTTCTATTATGAGGTCTAACCCGTCATCTCGTAATTTATTTCATGGTTAGCGTATTTTCTAATTTTATATTTTTTGTGTATTATGAAGCCTTGCGGTAACTTTTAGTGCAAATAACAGTAATACTAGCTTGAATAACATAAGTCTAAAAATAGTTAATTTGTTAAAGATTATGAAAACTTGTCAGATAATTAACTAATACCAACAGTTTTCGAACATCACGGGTTTTAGTCAATGCGTACCATCGTGTGGTTTGACTTGACACCGTTACTACGTTTAAAGATTTTTATTGATCAATGATGGTTTTCATAAGTTTGCCACATTATACCGAAAAATTTAAGTTTCACGATATAGTCATATAAACGCTGAATTCTGGTATGTCTATGTGTTTGAGTATCTGTGTGGGTGTGTCCCTGTGTCAGCGTATCTGTGTGCCTGTCTGACTGTGTACCTGTGTAACTATGTACCTGTGTACCTGTGTAACTGTGTAACTGTGTACCTGTGTACCTGTGTACCTGTGTACCTGTGTACATGTGTACTTCTGTACCTGTGTACCTGTGTACTTGTGTATCTGTGTACCTGTGTACCTGTGTACCTGTGTACCTGTGTACCTGTGTACCTGTGTACCTGTGTACCTGTGTACCTGTGTACCTGTATCTGTGTACCTGTGTACCTGTATTCCTGTGTACCTGTGTACATGTGTACATGTGTAGTTGTGTACCTGTGTACCTCTGTACCTATGTACCTGTGTACCTGTGTACCTGGGTACCTGTGTACCTGTGCACCTGTGACCTGTGTACCTGTGTCTGACTGTGCCCGTGTGCACCTGTGTACTGTGTACCTGTGTACCTGTGTACCTGTGTACCTGTGTACCTGTGTACTGTGTACCTGTGTACCTGTGTACCTGTGTTCCTATGTACCTTTATACCTGTGCACCTGTGTGTCTGTGTGTCTGTGTGTCTGTGTGTATGTGTGTATGTGTGTTCGTGTGTCTGTCGGTCTGTCTGTATTTGTGTCTGTGTGTATTTGTGTCTGTTTGTATGTGTGTGTGTGTGTGTGTGTGTGTGTGTGTGTGTGTGTGTGTGTGTGTGTGTGTCTGTGTGTCTGTGTGTCTGTCTGTGTGTCTGTGTGTCTGTGTGTGTGTGTGTGTGTGTGTGTGTGTGTGTGTGTGTGTGTGTGTGTGTGTGTGTGTGTGTGTGTTGTAGTGTGTGTGTGTGTGTGTGTTGTGTGTGTGTGTCTGTGTGTCTGTGTATCTTGTCTGTCTGTTGTGCCTGTGTGTCTGTGTGTGTGTGTGTGTGTGTGTGTGTGTTGTGTGTGTGTGTGTGTGTGTGTGTGTGTGTGTGTGTGTGTTGTGTTGTGTCTGTGTGTCTGTGTGTCTGTGTGTCTGTGTGTCTGTGTGCCTGTGTGTCTGTGTGTCTATGTGTCTATGTGTCTATGTGTCTGTGTGTCTGCTTGTCTGTGTTCCTGTGTGTCTCAGTGTCTGTATATCTGTGTGTCTGTGTGTCTGTGTGTCTGTGTGTCTGTGTGTCTGTGTGTCTGTGTGTCTGTGTGTCTGTGTTTGTGTGTCTGTGTGTCTGTGTGTCTGTGTGTCTGTGTGTCTGTGTGTCTGTGTGTCTGTGTGTCTGTGTGTCTGTGTGTCTGTGTGTCTGTGTGTCTGTGTGTCTGTGTGTCTGTGTGTCTGTGTCTGTGTGTCTGTGTGTCTGTGTGTCTGTGTGTCTGTGTGTCTGTGTCTCTGTGTGTCTGTGTGTCTGTGTGTGTAAGTCTGTCTGTATGTCTGTGTGTTTGTGTGAGTGTGTCTTTGTGTCTGTGTGTGTGTGTCTGTGTGTCTGTGTGTCTGTGTCTGTGTGTCTGTGTGTCTGTGTGTCTGTGTATCTGAGTCTCTGTGTCTCTGTGTGTCTGTGTGCATGTGTGTCTGTGTGTCTGTGTCTGTGTGTCTGTGTGTCTGTGTGTCTGTGTGTCTGTGTGTCTGTGTGTCTGTGTGCCTGTGTGTCTGTGTGTCTGTGTGTCTGTGTGTCTGTGTCTGTGTGTCTGTGTGTCTGTGTGTCTGTGTGTCTGTGTGTCTGCTTGTCTGTGTGCCTGTGTGTCTCAGTGTCTGTATGTCTGTGTGTCTGTGTGTCTGTGTGTCTGTGTGTCTGTGTGTCTGTGTGTCTGTGTGTCTGTGTGTCTGTGTGTCTGTGTGTTTGTGTGTCTGTGTGTCTGTGTGTCTGTGTGTCTGTGTTTCTGTGTGTCTGTGTCTGTGTGTCTGTGTGTCTGCCTGTCTGCGTGTCTGCGTGTCTGCGTGTGTGCGTGTCTGCGTGTCTGTGTGTCTATATGTCTGTGTGTTTGTGTGTCTGTGTGTCTGTGTGTCTGTGTTTCTGTGTGTCTGTGTGTCTGTTGTAACGTGCGAATTCTTTACTGTCGTTACCTTAATTTAAATTTCGAAATTTGCATTATTATTGATAAGTATATTTACAGTACATTAGTATTTTTTAGCATTTTTTTTTTTTTGCTCAATAATTAAATTTTTTATATCTCAATATTTTCTCTTCAGTCTGCATAGTTACGAACGTCCCTGCGTATATTATAGACATCCAATTTTTGTTCTATACGCAACGTGAAGTGGACATGCTTGTGCATTTCCGTTTATTATGCCGTGCGGTTCAGACGTTATCTTTTTTCAGTTTTGATTTCCTTTCATAAGGGAGTAAGAATAAGGAATAAGGAAGGAACAAGGAAGCCGATTATCTTAAGAAACACCTTTTATTTTGGTAATGTTACGTATCGTTGAGGAGCGTTGTATGACGTCACGAACAGTACTTTATTTAAATGGCAAGATAATGCAATGTCATCTTTATGAACATAAATGGAGATACCTTTGTTTTGCATAAATCACATATGCTGTTATACATATTCTTCGTTCGTCGTTATATCAACAGCTTTCGTCGTTCGAATCTGCGTTCGTCGTTATATCTTTCCATTGTAGGGTCAACATTTTGTGCCAATTATCGAATGTTACCATATGCTAACGTTCGTCTAAATTTCATATTGAAGGCGGATGAAACTTATAGTGCATACCTATACGTCTCTGTTTCGTTTATTTGTACGTTAATTGCAAACGGAAATTACCGTTACATTATGGTATATTTGTCTTGGAATTGGAAATGAAAGTTCTCAAGCTACAGTTCGTTTAAGACGAGACTAAAATATTTATTTTGTACAAGTAAGTACTTATCCTTTAGTGCAGTTAAGTAAATAACAAATCAGTTGGCGTTATTTTGATACGGTTAAAAAAAGGAACAGCTGAGTCCTGCTCCTGAAATAAAAACATTTGAGTTCATAACCTATCGCAACTGTAATTGGTTGACGTAGGTCAATACACGTTTCATTATTGAATACATGTTGAATAGATTGCATTATGAATTTTAGCTAAATATATATTGTAAGCTTAATTACAGTGTTTAATTTAGTAATTTTAAGATTGTAAGGCCGTACATGTAGTATCGTTTTAGTTATTTTATTCTGATATTAATCAGACATTTTGCTTTATTAAATATACATATAAATGCAGTTGTTTAGTGCTTATTCAGATTACCTATTATGCTTTGAGATACAACCTTTCTCAATGTCTGTTGTATTTTAATTATTAAACCTAGAAATTGAGTGCTTAATAAAACAAATGCTAATACTGATTATATTTAAGAAAAAAATCTTTGTTTTTATTTATGAACATTCTAATTTAGTAATTTTAAAGTTTGTACCTACAAGACCGTTGAATTTATTTGTATAACAACAAAATAACTAATTTTTTTTTATTTGTTTATTTTGCTTTGGTCTTTTCTTTTGTTGTTTTGTTGCTTGTGTTGTCTGTGGTTTTGTGTCTGTTGTATCTGGTTTTCTGTTTTTTTCTGTGTCTGGTTTTTTTGGTTTTGTCTTTTCTTGTGTCTTTTCTTGGCCCTTTTTGTTTTGTGTGTCTGTTGTCTGTGTCTGTGTGTCTGTGTGCTGTGTTCTGTGTGTCTGTGTGTTGTGTTCTGTGTCTGTGTTGTTGGTGTCTGTGTCTGTGCTGTTGTCTGTGTTTGTGTCTGTGTGTCTGTGTGCTGTGTTTTGTCTGTCTGTGTCTGTTGTCTGTGTGTTGATGTTGTTGTTGTGTGTCTGTGAGTCTGTGTCTGTGTGTCTTGTGTTGTGTGTCTGTGTGTTGTGTGTGTGTGTGTGTCTGTGTGTCTGTGTCTGTGTGTGTGCTTGTGTGTGCTGTGTGTCGTGTGTAATATTGTGTCTTTGTGTGTGCTGTGTCTACGTGTGTTCTTTGTTGTCAATAAAGTTTGTTTACTGTAGTGTCTGTGTTGTGTCATTTTCAATACTTAGTGCTAATTTGTCTGTATGTGTCTTAAAATGGTGTTGTAAACTGCTTGTGTTGTGACAGGTTACTCTGTTCATTATAATATGTGAAGAGTATTGTGTTTTATGTTTGTATATTGTCTGTTGTGTGATCTGTGTTTGTGTCTTTTAGTATTGTGCGTAGTGTCGTTGTCTATGGTACTGATAGTTAGATTTCTGATGTGTTCAAACGTTTTATTATATAATCTGTATAAATTTGAATTCTTTATAATTTTAATATTTAACTTATGTGAATTTTATTTTCAACTATAGTTCAATTTTTAGTTTCAATTAGTATTTCCTGTTAAAATTGGCCTGTAATGTTAAATTTTTCTTGTATTGTATAATGCGTTGTAGCTTAGATGTTGGACATGTACTGAGTCAGTTTATAATGAGTAGTTGTGGGTGTCTTATGCTGTACAGTTTGTATTCTGTCAAATTGCAGCCGGTCTAGAAGTTGAGGTCGGTATGTGTTCTTCGATAGCCGGAGTTGTAAACTTTAGTTTGCGTGTCATATGTTACAATAAGTTGACGTATTTTGTGTGTCTTTTTATGAAATTTTACATTTGTAATCAAACCTGAATTCTGTGTAGATACACGTTATGCTTGAAATTGATAACGTTTGGAATATAATTTCGTTGTTTATTTTTAAGTTCAGTATTCATTACATATGCTAATGTTTGTGTAACTTTTATATATAATAGCATTTTATTTAATCTATGAACTTTATAAGCACAACATATACTATATTTATTTAAATGTTTTATCTACATTTTATGCTAAATATTAAAACGTTTGTAATTTTTGCTTTAACATTCTAAATATAAGCGTAATTTTACATGTTTAATATTTACTTAACCTCTTTTTTATTTTCTACATGCTTTAAACACTAAAATAAATATCTAGGTAGAATGCATACACATTAACTCATGCAAATGAAATTAAAAGTGATAAAATGTCATGCAATTTTAGATATTATGCAATATTTTATGAATACTTCATTTCGATTAGGCATTTACACTGTAAAAGCAAACATATATCTATGTAAAACATTTAATCTCATGCAGACAATTAATAGATAGATGCTCAGAGTGACAGTTTTAATAATAACTATGCAACCTCTTTTTACGTTCATAACAGGCAACATTGTAAAACAACAATAATCTATGTCAAATGACATTTAAACTTCATGTCAGATAACGAAAAAACATATAAACTATATTAATCAGTTTGTATTCAATCATATATTCTTATTTATACTTTATTTCAGCTTTACATTGAAAACTTATAAAAATAATTTATGTAAAATTACATTTCTTATAAAATTAATAGTTTTTCATAATCTAAACATTTGATAACACTTAATGCTCTTTGGATTTTTCCCTAAATTATGTACATATCAAAAATTGCAAATTTATGATTTGTAAGGTATTATCAGTATTTTTATGAAATCTCAGTATTTTAGAAATACCATAAAACAAATTGCTAATAAACTCACACCTCTAGCTGGATTTTCCCAAATACAACAAATAAATGCAAAAGTTTTTAGTTACTAGGTATTTTCTTGATTATCGCAGATACAACTACATCAACACACACCACACACACCATTCAGCACACACACTCACACACACATACACACACACACACCACACACACTACCAACACACGCACACAATCAAATTCGCACACAACACACACACGCACACACACACACACACACACACACGCACACACACACACACACGCACACAACACGCACACACGCACATACACACACACACACACAGACACACGCACACACACACACACGCGCAACACACGCACACATGCAACATAACACACACACATACACACACGCACAGACGCACACACACTAACATACACACACACACGCACACATGCAACACACAAAATACACCACACACACACTACACACAGCACACAAAACACGACACACACACACACACACGCACACACACACACACACACACACACGAACACACGCACACACGTACACGCACACCACACCACACGTACACAACACACACAACACATGCACACACGACAACACACATACACACACACATAACCACACACACACAAACAACACATAGCACACACGCACACACACGCACACGTCACAGCACACACACACAGCACACACAGAACACACACACACGTACACACAACACACACACGCACACACACACAACACGAACACACAGAACAACGCGACACACCACATAACAACACACACACGCACACGCACACACACAACACACGACACAACAACAACACTAACACAGCACACACACACATGCCACACACACACATAAAACACACACAACACACACACAACACACACACACTAAAATAAAAAACATGACACAAGGAAAACACACACACAACACATACACATACACACAATAAAATACACATAATACATAAAAAGTACCCACACCCACATCCACATACAATTTTTTTTCAAAATCATATGTTTGCAGCCCCTGCAACTATTTCATAGTACACACCTTTTACTACCTTCTTAAAAATTTTTATCCATATCAAGCTTTTTGCGAAGTTCGGGAAATATGTTTTATTCTTTACCGAGCTAAAACATAGGTAAAGTCAAATAATAGCTTTGCCATTGTATTAACTCCTATTGTTTCAAGTTTTCCTACATTTATATTGCAGTAGTTTTGACCATATTGCATAAAGTAAATAATTATCAAAATTTAGAACTGAAAATGACATAGCATATAGTATATAATGATGATATTGTGTAATATTTCTTTGTGTGCGTGCAAGAAGTAAAGAGTGTTAATTGGTTATCAACACTTACGCAACATTTGCAGTGAACGTTTTTAGTTCAAATACTAATAGATAATAACGCTTAGTTATCCAGCTATATTGTGAAAGGAATCTATATAAATACTAAATTCATAAGGAATAGTTAATTATTTAATTTTTTCTAAACTTACTTTGTAGTGATGATGTTTAAGAAATTAAATGTTCCCCATTCAACATTTATTTGTATCAATGCTTAACAGATTTCGATATTAATTAATCTAAATGCTTTCATTGCCATGTTTTCTCTTTTTTTAAATGAATGAATTCCTTGAAATGTTCAGTTAACATATCATTAAAAATCTATTAAAATTAATTGTCTGGAATCGAAACAGAAAACTAAAATAGATATAAATTTCCTCCAATTTCCAGATGCAATATTTAAAAGGATATTGCTACATTATCGAAAAAAGGAAAATCAGATTTTTCACGCAATGAAATTTTATTTAGATCTCATTTTCCTCTAAATATGCACAGTTTTAATTTTAATATGTATGTAGCTGTATGCACTATACTTTTTATACAAAAGTCATATAACAGACGGGAGGGGGGTGGATAATTTTTATACTGCGTATGCAAAGTGAAAAACAATCGCAATTTCCCTTTATATGTAAACTGTAACTCTCAGTAGCTTAGTCTACGTTTGTGTATAATAGTAGTGACGATAATCAACTCTTGAAAATAAGTTAGATCGAGGCTACGAGGCTGGTTATGGTATAATAGTTGCACCCTTAATACACCGTATTAAAACCGCAACCCTGGGCGTCTACTAAGTTAGTGGCGCCCTCTATAATTAAATTGAAGCGACAACTAACTACAAATTTTGTTACACCACTATTATCTCAAATGTAGTATGTGACGCAAGATATATATATATATATATATATATATATATATATAGAAACATTTTTTTAGAACACCGTTAAAATTAGGTTTGCAAACAACACTCTCGTGATAAACAGCTCTACTATATCGTTTATTTGTCACAACTACTTTAAGCAAAATACTCTTAAGGCATGGGATCTCTGTATAGAAAACCTTACTATCAACTATATTTCCTTACGCTTAATTGCTAATTACTCTTATATAACTCTTTTTCACATAATATTGGAGATTGAATATCACATTTGCTAATGGGAAATTATTTTCTTTTGTTACAAGTTTCTTCTGTTTCAATCCGTTGATGAAAGTAAAGTTTAATTCGTCAATTCGTAAATGCCTGTATTGATTCTATCACAAAGCAATAAATCAAGATGTAAATCAATACGGAAAACACTATATAAAACGACATGAATTACTTTAACATTAAGCATTTGCATAGAACGTGAAAGTATATACAGTTTGAATCGTAAAAAACGCCGCAAGCTGTAACTTCGTTATTTATTGGCGGATTTTAAAAATTCAAAAAAACAAATGAAGGGTTTGATATACTCCACAAGATGTCACCAACTTTAAATTTTTTTTATCTTTGCCCTCAGCAACAGCGATAGTCAACTTTTTTTTCTGAATAGAAACATGTGTTTATTTTTACGTCATATTGTAGACAATTTTTTTCTGAATTCAACAAAATTAACATAACTTAATATTTATTCAACAATTTCTGAAAAAAATCAAAAATTAGATAATTAAGTAATCCGTAATTATTAACAAATGTCATTTAAATAACTTGTGAAATCTGCATCACAAATATTGTTCAAATTGTCTACCGCCTTGACGAATACACAGCTCGCACCTTCTAATCACTCCATAAGTAGCGTTCATTATAACATTTGGAGGTATTTCTCGACAAACCTCGATTATTCTTCTTCTGAGGTAGTTTTCATTCTGGGGCTGGTTTAAATAGACTTGGTCTCTAAGGTAACCCCAAAATCAAAAGTCAAGTGACGTGAGGTCAGGGGAACGAGGGGAACCTTGCGTCAAATCTGTTATTTAACCAATTTAAATTTACATGTGCATTGTGTGGAGGAGCCCCATCTTGTTGAAAATAAATTCTATTGAGTTCAGCAAGGGGTAGTCCATCTAAAAGGTTTTCGATATTTTCATTCAAAAGTTGTCTTGAGTAAGTATTCTGTCGATAAAAAATGGACCAATTAATCGATCGCCCAAAATACCGTACCAGACATTGATAGTAAATCTTCTTTGTAAATTATTTTCTACAATAAGTCTAGGGTTTTCCCGACTCCAGTACCGATGGATGTTTGTATTATAAATGCCATTATTGCTAAAGGTACACTCATCAGACCAAATTATTTTTCTATGGAAATTACCATTCCCACAAACCACGTCTAAATAAAAACGACAATATTCAATTCTTCGATCGTGATCATTTTGCTCCAGTGCTTGCACATTTTGCGTAACGTACGGTTTAAACTTGTGCTTTTTTAATATTCTAACTACAGTATCCTTGGATGTGTTGTTCAAATCCCTAGCAATTTTACGTGTAGATGTTCTCGCCTTTTTCTGAACACTGAGAAGAACGCCTAACTCCACCTCTTCATTCATTAAATTGTGATGTTGACAATTCAGTGACACGATCTGACATTTTGCTAAAGGCAAGTTTTCATGTGTGGAAATGAATGCGAAACATAAAGCGACTTATAAAATTATGTCAAATCGTATGCAAATGTTAAATAAATATTAAGTTATGTTATACTGTTGAATTCATAAAAAAATTCTCTACAGTATGACGTCAAGATAAACACTTGTTTCCATTAAGAAAAAAAAAGTTGACTTTCGCTGTCACTGAGGGCAAAGATAAAAAAAACTAAAAATTGGTGACATCTTGTAGAGTATATTAAACCATTAATTTGTTTTTTTGAATTTTTAAAATCCGCCAAAAAATAACGGAGTTGCAGCTTGGGGCATTTTTTGCGATACAGCCTGTAGACATACGAAAAAGCAAATGTTTATTATAATCCATAAGAAACGGTCTTTACTAACACACGCTGTTGTTTATTATGGAAGAACCCATTAATAACAAAACACTGAACCATTCAAAAGTAACTTAAAATATATTATTAATAGAATTGTCATTTACATTCAATACTCCCTTTCAATTCTATAAACCCTGTTAATTTTATAATTTATAATATCCTCTTGGTGACACACCTGAAATTTGATTATTGGTAAGGAATGTTTCAATAATTGCGGTTACAATTTCATTTCGAACAAAATAATATTTTTCTTCAGACGTCAATAAAAGATGACATTTTAAACTTCACATGACAACGTTAAAGTTTGACATTTTCACCGGCGGCTGCAAAAGTCTTTTGCATCCCCTCGCAGCGGATGCAAAAGTAATGTAAGTTATTCACTCAAACACCCGATGTGGAAAACAACGAAAACAAATGTATTGTTTAGAGTTATAAAGATTAAAAGTGCAATAATTAAAACTAACATTTTCTCCAAAATAGAATCCGTCAGAGGTGACGGTTGAGGTCTAGCAGCGTTCTAAGGAAATGGCCTTTACTTTTTCCTCTTCTACATGAACTTCCATACTCGTAGCGCTTGCACTAGGTGCACAAATTTTTAAGGCTGTCTCTTTTTTGTTGCTAGAGAGTCTTCAATACAACGCTCAGCTACATTACTGGATTTCCAGCCACCATGGCGCTTCAAGCACATTAAATCTGCGCCGCTGTCACCAACAGTGTAGGTGAGGTTCTTCTTAGACAATGCCCTGTCTATTCTGTATAGTTCGCTAATTTTAAGAAAAAAGCTGCCTCCCTAGGAACACTACTTAGTTTATGGATTCCCACCACCGCTCTTGAGCATTTTGCATTTCCATATTTCAAAAAAAAAATCGGCGATCATTCATATCTCGTGGGCGCAAAGCAACATATTTGTTTTATAAATTTAGGAAAGATTCCCCTACAACTGTAAATGATTTAATTTTTTTTGTTTTGCTATCTGGAATTTTAATATGTAGCAGAGTTTTCCGGTTCTCAATGTCGTCTACCTTCATCTTCACATGGCCGTCGACCGGTAAACGTCTCTTACTGTTCTTAATACTCAACAAACTATAATGTCAACATGTTTGCTACATTTTGATATTCAATTTTTTGCCAAATAAGATATTAACAGGTTGTCATATATAATAAGTTCTACACTATTTCTAAAGAAAAACATGAAATTTCCTTTTTTTGCCGAAGCAGTGGTTAAATTTAGCTCATTAATAGTTGAATCATAATAATAACTATGATAAACAATTTAAAAATGTTCAACCACATAAGTTGTTCAAACACGTTGAAAAGTTGGATAAACTCGTTTTAAACACGAATAAGAAGGAAATACTTTGTTTTTGCTTGTTTCTTGTTGATTTATAAAACGGTGGTTCAGTTAGAGTGGCATCTGGTGGTTGAGTTAGGGTGCATTTGGTGGTTTATTGCTTTGGTGATCGGTAATTTTGATACAATTACATAGGTACGCACGTACGCACGTACGAACACAAGCATGGATCTATGCCCACACCTGCCCACACACACCCGCGTAACCGCCACCCCTGCACTCGCTGTAAGCCCACGTTTACAATAATTAAAATTGTTTATTTTAATTTGCCTCCAACTAGCTCATTCGTGTCTGTTTCAACCAGACGGGGGTGGTTCGTAAATACCGATTATTTAGGCTTAACACTGTTCATCTTGAATAATTAGAGTAAAATGGTTTAAACGTATATTTTCCTATAACGTATGTAAAACTAAAGAACTTATTACAAAAAATATCTCAACTTAACATAAATTAAAATCCTAAGGAACTGTGGCTTTCTGGACGGCTAAGTCCCAGTCACTCCGTCCTGGTACGTTTCTGAGGACATATAAGTTAAGGTTACTTGACTGTAGCCGGATTACAAACGAATTAGGACCAAAATAGACCCTTTAAAATTATTTAGGAAAATTCTATTACGGTCCTGACTAACGGAAGCTGGAATAGAGCGCCAGTAGAACACTTTATCGTTCTTACATAAAGTATTAAGGCAACGACAGGCGTGCGTTCGCATGTAGGTCATGGAAAAAAATCGATATTACTAGCGTCATGGAGCAGGTCGTATTCATGTGACACGATGTCGGTGTTTAGTATCAAGGTAAACGTTGCTTTGAATGTACTACACCATAGGGTTTATTGTAAGCGTTTTAACTACCAATTAGTCTTACGGGATTATGTTCTTTACTCCTATTAGTTATTAATACTCTCAACAATTATAATTAATTACTTAGTAGCGTATTTATTTTATTCGGTTAAAAGATACTTTTATCTCTATCGTACGAAAGTGAATGCACCGCGTTTCTTAATTTAAACACGTCTTAATTTTACTACGTTCATGGCAGGAAGGTTACGAAGGTTCTTCCGTATTCGTTTATTATAGTTTGGATTTAATATCAATTGAGAGTTTCGTTCAATTTAACCAAACGTACACGCGTTGTTTTTATACCCTATATTGAATATTTTACGCGTCTAGCTGTTAATCCAAAAAGTTTACCTATTCGTACACAAGTCAGTTTTAATAATTGCGGTAAGTAAAAATAAATGGGTTTTATGATTTTAACGCGTTTTATATTTAATAACTTGAGTGTCTACTTACATGCGATTCTAACCGGGTAAATTCATAACCATAAGTTTAAACAATTATGCAAATTGTTTCAAATGGACTAACGGTTTATTAGGTATTCACTTATTTCCGTTCTTAGTAAGAGCTAAGTTTAATCGTTCTACACAAACTCTCGTCGGTCGGGGACGTTGTCACAACGGCGGATGTGATTTAACAAGCGCTTCTTAGGCAGGTGGCGTGAGCGGCTTCTCAGACAAACGATCGTGTCTGTGAGTATCTCTAGGTGTCCCTTTCTGGTCAGGTGTGCTAGATGTGGTTAGAGTAATGTGTGCTGAGTGTGTAAATGAGAAGACAGTCCACAGTCTGGGACTAAATCGAGTGGTGCTATTGGACTGCATTCTCCGTGATGTGATAGAAATAGAGCGAGGACCCTTCTTGTCACATGAGTAAGCAAAAGATTAATCCCGGGCGTTAAGCCCGTCTCCACCGTTTGACTCGGTGTAGGTATGTGTGGAAGGTGACACCAGGCTCCACAGCCTGTCGTAGCAACTTCAAATATAAGTGTATGTGTGGGGAAGAGGTCGTCAGGCTCTACAGCCTGTCGAAGCCACTATAAAGCGATGTAATACCATATAAGGCCTCTTGGGTCACCATCGCAAGGATCATTACGTTATTCATTTTGATGTACCTGTCACCCCGTCGGCACAACTTAGTGACATAATAGGTTAGGGGGGTGGGGTGACTTCAGACGGGCACTGTATAACTAGTTTGCTTCATTTCTTCATTTTGAAATGTGTCCCTATTTGTTAAATGATTTATCTTTCCAAATAGTAATCGTTTTATATCTACCGTTAATAGCTTTATATCACTGATAATATGGTTTAGTATTACTTTTTTATACTAACAATTCTTTTCCATCTTTGTTTTTAAGGCATTCGGGGATAAATCTTATATCACTCGAAAAGATCCTCTATAAATAGCACTTAATTTAGTTCTGTCATAATTTTTTATTAATATTAAGTCATCTATTTTGTAATCCACTTCATTTACATTAATGTCCCATTTATGTTTTATTTCACTTTCGTACTAATTAAATTTGTTCGTTCATCACTGTGTGCTTTTTGTAACCTATACTCAAGGATAATTATCAAAACTATATAATGGTTCTACATTATTAGTTACATTACTTGAGTTTACCGAAAACCAATCCGTAAGGAGCATATTTTGTTTCACTATGCACAGTACTGTTATATGTAAAGCACCAATACGGTATCCAACTACTCCAGGACATGTTTTGGTTTTCCGTTTGAATCCTTAAATAAGCCCCTAACACTATGAGAATTTTCTAAGGAATCAATGCTTTGCACACTTACACGCTGTAGAAGTTTGTCGGTAGTAAGTAGAAATCGTTTAAAATTAACCTTTTCTTATCATCATCAGTAATTTTCTCAACTTACGTTAATTACCTTATTCTAGGTATTTCGTAATCTTTAGTTGTTTCTACTTCAGTTATAAAGGAAAATTCATGTAAGTTCAGTGGTACACTATTAATTTATGTAAGTAGTCCCAACGTTCTAGATTTCCTTTTGAGTCATGGGAACATACGAAATAGTAGCATGAATAATTGGTTGGGCCTCGCTAAATAAATTTACGACGTGCATCGATTTTTTCGTGCCTTTATGTTTCAATAAGCGCATGTTCTCATTTTTCGTTACAAGTAATTCTAATACTTTAATATCCTTGCTTATTTTCTCCAAATCCTGCAACAATACCTCTTGGGTTAATGCCGAACGAGTACAAGAGTTAATAAATTAAGTTTCTTTTGAAGGTAGGTAATAAAAGGTTTTATTTTTGGCAACAATGTAATTATAATTATTTATAACTTGTAATTCATATTGTGTCATGAACCTTATTTCTATACGCTCTTTTGGTTTTTTCAGAACTTCCCCAACTTTTGGGTGATCAAACCAATTGTCTGAATCCATTTCGACACAATCAAACTTACTTTCTAACTCAAAATGTTGTCTTATCTTCCGTTGTCAACTCGTTAAAACACCAATTACTCTCTCATGCATACTTTTTAATTCATTTACACTAACGTTCAACGTGACAATGCATTGTCCGCTTTATTCTCGCTTCGTTTTATATGCTCTGTATCAAAATCATGCTCTTCTCTAAACACAAACCAAATTTTAGTCTAATCGATGGATTTTTCATGTTAAATAAATATAATAATGGTTTAAATCTGTATAAATTTTAAAATGTCGCTCAAATAAATATGATAGAAAATGTCTAATTGTCCAAACTATAGCTAATAATTCATTCTCAATTGAAGGAAGCCTGCTTTATTTAATCCTCTAGTAGCATATGCTACTGGTCTTCCGTCTGCATAGGTGAAATTGCATCTAATGCTATTCCTGAAGCATCCATATACAATTTAAATTTATTATGTTCTGAAAAATTTGGATATTGCAAAAGTGGTGGTTGCATTATTAAATCTGTTAGTGTTTGAAAAGATGAGTCACATTCGGTTGTCCATTTAAAAGGAGCATTATATCTACATAATCATTTAAAGGAGCTGCTGGTTCCGCAAAATTCGGTACAAACTTTCTGTAATAATTAGCGAAAGCAATAAATCGTTTTATCCCGTATGCATTGTTTAGTCGTGGATAATTATTTATTACCTTAATTTTTCTGGATCTGATGGAATCCCGCCTGCTGAAATTATATGACCTAAATGTAGAATGCCTTTTTTAAGAAATTCACACTAACGGATTAAGTTTTAAATTAACCTTTCGTGAGATATCAGAATCGTTCATTAAATTTTTATGTTCATCCAAGTTAGGCCTGAGCAATTATATCATCCAAATAAATAAGACACATTTCATAGTTAAACCCTGCCATTAATCTCGAAAATGCACTTGGACTGTATAATTTCTACTTTTTGGAATTACTTCCATTTGATAATAACACTGACTTACATCTAAATGACTAAAATATAGCGCACCTGCTAATGAATAAAAAATGTTTGTAATATTTGGTAAAGAAAATTTATCGTCTTGCAATTTCTCATTTCATTTTGTATATTCTACAACCAATCTACATTTCTTCCCTTCATTCATGCCTGATTTTTTAGGTATTAATAAAATAGGAGATGACCCATCGCTCTGACACTATTTAATTATGCCATCCTCACACATTCTTTTAAGACTGTTTAAGGCTGTTGGTACCTTGTTAGCCCCATATAGAAATTAATGCAATTTGATTTCTGCTTCAACTTAAAAAGTAATCGATAGGAGTGTTTGAATTTTTCATATTGTCTTTTTGTAGATATCTAGAGATTTACGTGGCGGTTATCACCAAAAATTCAGTAAGCTCATCATAAATCGGTTTTGGAAAATGTGCAGTTGTAAAAGTAAACATACTTTTTCATAATAATGTTCAATGCAGATTTGTTAAACGATTTGCTGTAGTCTATAGTAATAAGCGAACTTTGAAGATAAAATTTGACAAAAATACGTAGTAGTTTTTTAATTGAAGAGGAATTAAAATTAAACTACACGCCCCTCATCATGTCAAGCCTATCTGTTTCTTATCTGATGTAGTACCACCAATAGAGTTTAAGTAAATATTTCCAAATGACTTATTCAGTCTATTACAATAGAAAATATATTTACCTACGTAAATACAATACATACTATAATAAAACTGTCCTTTATTCCAAGGTTATTTTTATTTATTACTAATATGTATGTTCACTTTCATATACAGCGGAGCTCCGCTAATCCGGATCATTTAAATAATTAAATATTACATTAATTAGTATTAACAATTTATATGCATTTTTATTATACAAGAGTACATACATAAATAAAAGATAAAAACATAGTATATTACCTACATACGGAAAGGTTTTATAGGTACAAGTCCTAATAAAGAAATTTGTTTCGTTATGAAGTAAAGTCGATAAAAAGATAAAAATAATACATTCATAATTAAGATTTTGTTCTCCACTACTTCCGATGGTATCTGTGGTGATAACTCCTTTCCATCACATGTATCACATTTAAGCCAAAGTTTAGAAATTAAACCGGATCTAAGTTCCTTAGTGAAATCCATTCTCTCTACGGTAAAATTTTAAGAACGACGTTTAATTTTTTGATACTTTTGCAGTAAATGACTAATATTAAAAATCCTGCGTCCACAAAGTGGCCTTAGGAGTAATCAACAAAAGTATAAAATAATGATAATAACATAGCAATTACAATTCAATTGTTGCAATTGTGAATTGTCCATTTCATTTTTATTTTTACTTTTAGAAAGTTTTGTATCATTCATAATTTCTAAAATTATTGTTCCATAAAGATTATGTACCCTTTGAATGCTTTGAAGGTGTATTGTTAGGTAACAATTAATACTTTAAGTTAAGGTTACAAACAGCTTTAATTTGTTTTTCAATGTCCCTTTCCTGAGGGGTACGATATGGTTTTAAGTACACTGGTGTCGCATTTTCTTTTAAATAAATATTTGTGGTAGTTAATTTGTCACCGGGTAAACAAAATAATTAAAAAATTTGTTGTACTTTCTATCGCAACCTTTTCTTCGGAGTTTAGGTAATTTAAATTAATAAGTTCAAGCAATTCTTTTGTTTTATGAACCGACCTATCTGATTTTTAAACTTAAACGTATTATAATCACTTAATGGTGTAATTTGTGAATTGAAATGGATTAACTTGATTATTTCGGGTATTTAGCATCTTAACCGGTATTTTTCCTTTCTGTGGTTTAATAGTAGGGTTAACTACGAAAACATTTTCACATGTTTCATTCCCCATAGTTACACATTCATCATTTGTATACGCTGTTATACCATGAATATACCCACACCTCGGTTGAATAGTTATAAAATGTGGATTTGTTGCATTTAAAGAAGTTGTTACTGTATTATTATTATCCGTCAATTGTAATGTATTTAACTCATAATCAATTTTCCTTTTATACTTCTCAATAAAATTTAACCCTTATCATACGTCTATTATATGTCACAATTTAGATTTCTTATAACAAAAAAAATTGCATTAAACTCTGGACCCTCAATGACTAAATCTAAATAAGTGTATTCATCACAGATTAATGAACCAGTTATCTCATTGATTTCTAAATTATCCCTAATAATCTGCGTATTGATACCTAAACATTCATACTTAATAACGCAAATTAAAGCACCTGTCATCATATAACCCTAAAATAACATTTTCTACACCTGAATTTATATAGCTTTTATTCAGATCACTCTTAGCGAACACAGTATTTATCATTCTCCGGAAAAAAAAACTAACGTGTTATCCCTGCTAACATCTTCCTTTGTATTCTGCTGTACAAATTTACATAATCCCTCGGCCTACTATAATTTTGGGTTGACATAGGTCTATAATTATATTACACCTGTTCCAGTTCCCTCCATAACGCATTACCTGCGGATATATTTGATTTCCGTCCTTGAGCTTATTTACAATTTCAAGACTAAATTCTGAAAGTACCTCTTCATGACTTACAAAATTAGTATCCGCCATAATGATTTTTCGATTACTCGAAGATGCATTTTTTCGACAAGCTTCCACTACGTTTTTCATTACCATCCACTGTGCCTTTTTGCTTGTTGTACCTTCTGAAATTAAAATTCTTTTCATTTACCTTTGCCGTAAAACTTTTAACGTCCCGTTCATTTATATTTTGCACTAATGATTTTGATTCTATTAAATCTGAATTCTCGGGTTTAATTTTTTTCTTTAAAATAAGTTTTAACGTTTTTATATTTCTAAATTAGCGATAGCTAAATCTTTCATTAGTTCTACTGGATTTATAAAAGATATCAGTGTAAATAGATCTCCATTATAACCCTTAAATGTAGCGTTACCTAATTTAATTAATTTAAAAACTCCCAGGTTGTGGATATCTTCAATTACTTTTATTTGATTTTATTTTATTTTGTCAAAAATATTTTGTGGAAATTTGTATCTAATTGACACAATATTAAATGCCTTTCTTAATTTTTGTCTATTTTTGAGTATGTGTTTTTTAATAATTGCCCTACCCCTTGCATTTATTTGACCTAGAATGGATACTATGAAATTAACTGTAAGGGTATATTGCTCAATTAAAAAATTAAAAGTTTTAAATTTTGTGGATTGATACTAACATCACTTTTTAAAAGTCTTTTGGACATTTTTTCAAATTCCTCCTTTATTACATCGTATTTTTTATTCCACACTAGATTTTCAGCATTTCACAAAAATATTGGTTTAATCGAACTTTTGCTATTATAAAATATCATTTGAAAATAGCCAGACAATAATTCTTACTGGTATAAAATACCAATTCGAATTCATCTGCTTACTACTTTTTTGGTACATGTTTATGGGGATATTGTTTCTAAAATTTTTCAGAAGGTTAAATTTGATATACAATTTAGTAGCGTTTAGAAAAGGTAAATGAGTTTTTACGTGCTTTACGTTCTGATTGAAGTAAGCGGTCAGTTCCTGCTTAGTTGTATACCTGCTATAACCCCGTTTCTATAACAAAAGTCAAACATAACCATTGTCATAAAAATCCATTTTATTAGCTTTAATGATAAAAATAAATAACTAAATCGACTAGGTAGAAAAAAATTAAAAAAATAAATATTAAATTGAGTAAATAACTGTAATGTGGAAATCTAAATTAAAAATAATCAAATCATTTGGTCGCAAATAAATAACAGCAACAGCAACAAGTCCGGTAAGTACCACGAGAACCAAGAATCGCGTAGGGAACAATATAAGTTAAATATGATGTGATTGAAAATTGTTTATATATATATATATATATATATATATATATATATATAATCTGTCACTATTTCTACCTACCTTTGGTAAGAAATGCTACCCGCTATATAGGTACTAAAAAGAACAATACAATTACCTCGGATGGACCTGGCTACAAGGGGCAGTCAATGTCGAAACAAACAGGCCCCGATGCTGAGGACTGTGTAAGAAATCAATGGCGAGTTGGTACGTGGAATGTTAGAGGTATGCATGATAAAGAATTTGAAATTGCGAATGTAGTGTATGAAAGACAGATTGATATTCGGTGTGTATCGGAGACAAAGCACAAAGGAAGGGAAGCTGTGGCGATGGAGGATGGCAGCCTCGCACTATGGTCAGGAGTTGAGATTGAAGTGCATGGAGCAAGAGGAGTTGGAGTTATGGTGACTGAAGGAGCGAAAAGATGAATTAAACATTGATATCTCCCCGAATAATCTGGGTTAGATTGAAAGTGGAGTTTCGAAAAATTTTTCTTGTTGCATGCTATGCACTGGTAAATGGAGAAAGAGATCAAGAATGTGAGAACGTCTGGAAAGATGTAGTGAACGTTTTGAACGTATGTAGGCCAAACGAAAGGGTGATGCTATTGGGAGATTTGAATAGATGGGTGGATTTTCATATAGAACATACTGAGTGTATCCTAAGAAAGTTTGGGGACCTATTTGTATCTAATACGTGGTTTAAGCATAAAAATGTGCATGTATACATGGCAAAGAGGTGAATTTAAAAGTATGAGTGGCTTGATAGTGTATGATTAACGACTTAGAAACATGATGAGAGTTATAAAAGTAATGCGCAGATCGGTGTGTGGATCGGACCACATTGTAGTTGTATCGAGAGTGTGTTTAGTGCAAAAGTGGGTCTGGAGAAGGAAAACAAACGTAGTACAAACGTCTAAAATTAGGGTAGATAAACTAGTAGATAATGGTGCGTGAGTGAAATATGCAGATGCTGTGAGTAAAGAGTTGAATGTGAACGAAGCAGTATGGAACGAACAAATAAAATATAATGACGTCGAAAAGTTCATGGATAAGCTTGAAAGACTATTGTCAATTGTGCGGTGCAGATATGTGGAAAAGCGGCTATAGCTAGACACAGAATGTGTTTCGTGGAGTGAATCGGTACAAAAGGCAGTATGTAAAAAAAAAGATGCGTACATCGAAATGGTTGCTGCAAAGAATGGACTGAGAAAAAGCGATTAGATGAGTTGTACAGATTAAGAAACAAGGAAGCGAAGGAGGCAGTGAGAATAAGTGAAGAGGACGTGATGGCTGTAGAAGGAAAGAAAATGCAAAATGATTTTGAGGGAAACAAAAAACTTTTCTGGAAATGGGGTAAAAATACAAAATGTGGCAAAAAACAGAACGCTGTAGGAGTGATGAGTACGAACAACGAAATGGTATGGGACGATTGTGAAGTAGTATGGGACGATTATGAAGTGAGCAATGCTGGGAAGAATATTTGGGAAAGCTGTACAGTAGTAAAAAAAAAGACTGAAGGGATAAATAAGGAAAATTTAGAAGGAATGGTGGAGCTGGCGTGGATGAAATTGCTGGTTAAATGTTAAAGTATGGAGGTGCAAAACTTATACGAGGATTGTGTGAATTATTCAGTGTATGCGTTAATTGTGGAAGAGTGCCGAATGATTGGAAGAGTGCAATCATTGTACCACTGTATAAGGGTAAGAGGAACAAAAGTGATTGCAAGAGGAATTGCTATAGAGGAATAGGTATGCCCAGTGTACCTGGTAAAGTATTTGGAAGGGTACTGATTTATAGGGTCCGAGAAACTACACAAACTATGATTTGGGATATGCAGGGTTGCTTCATGCCAGGGAGAGGATGTGTGAATCAGATGGTTGCTCTCCAGCAGGTGATCGAAAAGTGTGTAAGTGTGAAAAAGGAGCTGTACTGTGCGTTTGTAGATGCCGAGAAAACATATGACAGAGTAAATAGGGAGAATCTGTGGGAAATATTAAATGAATATGGCGTAAGTAAAGGTCTAATAACGGAATAAGAACAGTATATAACGGTAGTCGGTCATGTGTTAGGGTGAGAAGAAGTGTGAGTGAATACTTTAATATTGAGCAAGGAGTGCGAGAAGGCTGTTTGACATCAGCGTGGTTGTTCAATGTAGACATGGATAAAGGTGTTAGGCAAGCATGTACCGATACAAACGGTGTAATGGTGTACTGGTTGAGGACGTTCATGTACGATTTCTGGTATATGCAGATGACAGTCCTACTAAATGATAGTGCGGATAAGCTACAAACTGCTCTGAGGAAGTTTGACGTAGTCTATGATAGCATGAACCTAATGGTAAACGTGAACAAAACTAGGCTTGTGGTATTCAATCGGGAAGGTAAAAATGAGAGTAGCGTATTCACCCTGCAAGACGAAATTGTGCAACAAGTGGACAAATTGGTATGTATGCGTGGAATGTTCACTGCAGGTGGTCAGTAATGTATGAAGTGGGACATATGTGGGTAAAGTTAGAGGTAAGGCCGGGCCTAGTTGGCTGCGTAAAACTTGGCTGAATGCAGTAGAATGTATGGTAAATGAAAGAAAGATAAAGTTTTAAAAATAAAACGGCATGTCGGAGACAATGTATGAATCTTGCGGAAGCTAGGGAGGTATGCAAAGATAGGAAAGCGGGGAAAAAGATTGTCAATGAAAAATAAAAGGCAGGGTTTGTTTCTCCTATCCCGCAAAGGAATGACATGAAGGCTATATAATGTAACGTTGTAATAAAGATTTTAGTGATTTATTACGTGATGCAAAAGCATTAGCTATCAAATTAGTTGTGGAGCCCGTGCTTAAGAAGCAATGAGGTCTGAAAACCACGAAAAATAAATCAAACAATATGATGACGATAAAGTTATTGAAGATGTTAATTTGTGTTTCAAAGTAAATAATTTCATAAATACCATATGTGTTATTACAGTATCCGTTAAACAACGATTTCAAGAAATATAATCACATTCTATTCATTTTAGTATCCACAAACTTAGAACATGTTATGAAAAAGAGCAACTAGACTCTGTTCCATATTATTTTTTATATAAAACTGTCCTTCGTAGTTGCACAGTAGTTTATTGCGCATGTTGCGCCGTAACCTATTGCGCCCGTGTATTGGTCTTAAGCTCTTCGCGTCTTCTTTCTAGACATGTTCGGTGATTCCTAGTGCTCTTGCGGATGTACATACACCAGGAATCACCGGACATGTCTAAAAGGAAGACGCGAATAGCTTAAGCGCGATATACCAGCGCAACATGCGTAAACTACTGCGAAAGTTTTATATATATTTATATATATATATATATATATATATATATATATATATATATATATATATATATATACTCAGCGGTAAAGATGTCAAACTTGCAGATCATAGGTGCCAAGTTCGAATCTGAGAGTAGACAACTTCTTGAGAAAAAATCCGACTCAAGTGCAAAAAACAGTCCTTCTCAGGACAGCCTAATGAGTGAAGCAGAGTCCGCTTACGAAGCGTCGCATTAAAAAGCGAAAAAACTGTGGAAATAGGCCGACTAACCCAATTAACATATGAAACCACTGTTACAAAAACACTTACAATACAGAAGTACAAAAAAGATAAGACACAATAATATGGCATCACAAGTTCTACGAGGCTTTTCTAGCACTTTTGTCGACTGAAATAGATAACGTGCGATGCTGATTATGAGGCAGTATTAAGTTCATTAGTTAAGGATAAGCGTCAATAAATAAGTTTTTAAATAAGTAATCGTTATAGTGTAGGGCGGTAGACAATCAGAAAATGCCAAAAAGAGAGTGTACATTAACATTAAGGTTAAAGTGAATATCCATTTATTAAAAAGACCTCAGATCGTGTTGTAAAGTGCTTAAAATGTTGTGAACGGTTTTCATTGCACATGATGGAAAGGCGGAGTATTGTTCAACACATATCGACACTTAAGCATAAAAAGGCAGATGTTGCACTTTCTAGTAGTATCAAAGTGTCGTCTTTTTTTCGTAAGGCCACATTTGGCAACAACAACAAAAGCTAGCTACAACGGGATCAATAATCAATCCTTTCTTTCTAAATTGCACTAGTAAGTTAATAAAAAGTTGTTTCCAACAAACATTTGCATGTGCTAGAACCAAATCTGGAAATATTGTGTGCAATAATTTACAAAAAGAATCATTAAGCTCTATACGAAATTTTCTTGGAACGGTAATTTTGTAACAATCGGTAGTTCAAATACGGTAGCGTGTCATATACTCGTAGGATATTTTATTAAAGACAAAGGCGGAAGTTCGAAACCTTCCAGGTGAAACTTTAGACAATATACCCCAATATATTATTAAAACGGTTGACAAATACGAATTAATAACAAGCAATGGCAATGCGCGCTGTCGACACAAATTGCAATTTTGGAGGAGCAGCAAGACATGGCCTACATAACGTCTTTCATAAAATTCAGCAGTTACTTAAAAGACCTGTAGTTGGGTGCTCCCCATATCCCTCATAACTGCATTCAAACATCAGCAACAGCTTGCTCATCGACATCGAAGCCATTATTGTGAAAATCTAGGGCTATTTCTCATTTATACTGTTAGTTATACAATAAAAAAAATTGTGAGTTTATTAATGCTCGATACAGTAAAACCAATTGGTTAGAGATTGTTACCTTCGATAAAAGGAATATAAAAAAAGTTCAAACCGTTACAGAATTACTTTCTCTCTCATGAAAACTGTCGCACATTGATTCTTAATAGTTTTAAAAATAATCCTTTTGAAGTTTCTCTATGGTTCTGTAAAATTTAAAGCAACAATAAAACTGAAACATGAGGTCTTTTTGTCAAAGCAAGTTAACACTATGCTAGTAGCTTTGGTAAATGCAGGAAAAGACCTAACCCTGGCTCAATTAAAAACGTCAGTGGCCATGCTTTATACTACTTGTATAACCTATTTCGATAAATTGACGAAACTGTTTGAAGATTCACAAACATTTCGTTGGGTATTGCTAAAAAAAGGAAGTCTGTGGTCAGATGTTGGAAGCTCAGTAACCGTTTTTCCAAAACAACACCCTGATGTTCATATAGGTGATTTGGAACTTTTGATGAAATTGTGTGCATTAAAAAATATACAACCAGTCTAAAAATAAGAGTGAAAAGATGTTGTTACACGTCCAAACCGCACTAGGCGTCGTGCAGGCTTACCAAAGTAAGCGGGTTGCCATGCTAGCTACAGTGGAAATGGGTGGGGTCGATATAAGGAGTAAAATGAATGAAAGGGAGTTTCAAACACCTTACACTTAGCATAAATCTACAACTCACAAAGCTCAGTCCGGGTAAAATTGTCTCTAGGCGCCACCACAATCTTAAATTTTGCTAAAATAAATAATCTTAGCCGGGATGTTAAGTTAATCCCATCTGACTGTGGAAAACAGGATTGCAGACTACTCAGTAAAACTATTCATCACACTTCAAGAGAAATTGATCCCGAAGCTTAAGAAAATTTTGAAATACACGGGTCTCGTAAACTTCTTGAACACACGCCCTACATGTGGAAATTCCAAGTCATAAAACGTTAATTTGAATACCTTTTAAGTATCCCTCGTATACCTATAAATTTATATTTCTGTTATAAAGCTCTGAAGTAAATAAGGATTACTCAATTTACAAAAGAATCAAAATAAAAAAAGGTCGGTTTAATAATTGTTAACTCAACAAAACATCCATTAGTTGCAATTTCATTCACTCTGTACATTATTCAGATCATGTCGACTTTCCGTGCAAATTTTGCATGTGGGCGATCCCTATTTCCGCAAAATTTAGGTACATCATCACATTCTAGCAACTTCATTCTTGAACATGCATTAAATTTTCAATTTTGCACAATATTACAAAATTTCTACCAACAAAAATATGCATCCTTGCTGCACGTTAATACGTTAATATCAATATATTTTAAACTCACTCATTCATACATCTACAACCATTTCTTTGATCCAAATTCTTTAATTACACAGTAGCAATTTGGTAGTCTCTTACCTGTGCCGTCTCAGTAAAAATTGTCAAAAATCATTATTTCTCAACCAAATTTAATGCTTTCGACATAAAAATATTTCTACAATATTCATTAAATTCCAGTGGCGTATCATTTCCAACAACTTACATTCTGCATACACAAAAAAAAATTTTTTTCGTGCAAACTCACATCATTTACATTCAAAATACGTTCCATATGTTATCAAAATACTGCATATACATGGTGCGTCGAAATAACCTTACAATATGTCTATTTCTATTCACAATAATGGGTCGATCTTTTTAAACATATCAAAAATTGTTGAAATGTGGATGGATTTACCGCCACTGAAAGTATTTTTTCTGAAATGAATAAAATTTGGAGCCGCCAAAAAATTATCATTAGTGTAAGTACTTTAAAAGGACGTTTAATGACAAAACATAATTTTGAAATTAATTGCCTTGAATTTTTTAAGTATTTCGAAGGTCGCCCAGATATTTACGAATGGTGCATTCAATGGAAATATATACAAATGAGTATCGTTTTGCTCGCCATTTTGTTAACTATGTACTTTTAAAAACCGAAGTAAAATACAGAATTAATAGTATATTATATAACAAGCATATAATGCAGCTATTATTTCACGAGGGTGAAGCATAAAACACGAGCCGGAGCGAGACGCTCGGGATTGTACCGAGCGCCTCGCCCGGAGGCGAGTGTTTTAAACACCCGAGTGTAATCATAGCTAATTATATGCGAGTCAAATACGATACTTTATCTACAACCATTGTGCTAAGTAACATTTTTAGTTTGAATAAAAATTGAAAGTAACATTACAATTGGATAAGTTAACAAATAGTCTAGCATTTGAAATTGTAGAAGTACTACTACTTAACACTTTTAAAATATCGCTTAACATGATGATGATCGCCTTAAATAATGTGTATTTTTCAGAAGAAGGCAGTTTTAAATACGTTGCGATATTTTCCAAATGATCTAAACTTACTCATCCCTATGGCTTGCACTGTGCATTTACCATTTTGATGATTCAGAAAAAAATTGTCTGTTGTTGCATTAGGTGGGCTTAAATTCGCATACTTTTAACAATGTGGTAGAATGGTTCCATTATTGAAAACTTCCGATCTACTTTTTTTTGTATACCTATAGAACATCGATCAGGAATGCATCCGTGCAAATTATCTACTCTCATTTTGTATAATTCACTTGCGCGGCAACAACCTATTATACCTATAATAAATGCAACCTATATAAACAAATATTTTTGTATGTTATCAGTTATTGTTAAAAAGTAACCTACCTTGGTTGCAAGATATTTATAATCAGGTGCTTTATCAATGAATTCTCGTACTTCAGTTGTGGAGAATACCGCAGCTTTTTTTGCTTTGTAACCATCAGCCTGTCGTTTTAAAATTGACCGTGATTTGGGAAAACTTTCGATGTTAATATTATGATGAATATTCAATGTTGATTTCAACATTGAATAAATAGTCCATAAAAAGTAGATGAGTTATACTTTTGACTTTTGAGCTGGTTCAGTAAAATATTATCTTCTGGGAATGAGGTTGTATTTTTTTTAACCCTCGTTTCCATAAATGTTTTATAAACCATTGCATAGCTTTTTTGGACTTTTCTGGAAGAAAATTTAAGGTGGTAGTCCTAGCTGTTTCGGTTATCTTAGGTAGCGTAAAACTTTCCATTAAATTTTCACCGTTTTACAAAATCGGTCTACTTTTTACGAATATGTGTCTCCGAATCTAAAAACTAGGAATAAGAATTGTTTATTTTATATTGTAAAATCTATTACATTACTAACCTGGTATCCGAATAAAACTAAAATCTACTCAAGACGAGAAATGTTTGTTGAAAGTGAAGTTTGAGTTTGACATTTGTTGTGATCGTTATGATTCTGGTTACCAAGCCATTTCATTCGTTGCCCTAGTGATACCATAACATAATGCAATTATAAGAAATACACAGTTGAATTGAGCTGTAGGTGTATGACATGTATATAATGCAATAATGAACAAGTATCTAGGAGACGAAATTGAGTCGTTCAATAATGCTTCCATAAATAACAAGAAAATGCCAGAATAATTGACGGGTAATTAAATGGTCCTAGATAAATAGATTTTTCAGACACTCAATGGAAATGGACCATATTTGCTTATTGCAAATCGTAAAAAAAAGGTATCCCTTTTCTTTATAACAAACATTTCTTTATAGTACAATTTTTATGAAGAATTATTAATTATTTATTGCAATAAATATATTTTAACCAACAACTTTTAACGTTAGAACTTATGCTTGTACAATGTTTTAATTGTAAATCATTAAATGATAGTGACGATTTTGATAAAACCTCCTAATGAACTCCTCCAGACGTAGAAAATGATGAATCGCTACATGCAGGGGCCAACTGTAATTCAGTACTTTCTAAGACAACATCTGATGGATTCTGGCATCCACTGTTTGACGATGATGGCTGATTAAAAATCATTTTCGAAGTAGCCATATATTGTTAATGCTTTCTTCTATATATTCTTCTGGAGTCGTGTTTTATCGCTTGAGTAATTTCAAATAATGGGCAATTTTCTTCGGCAACTTGTAGAACGGTACATTTATTGTTCATATAAAATTTACAGTACATGTTTATGGAATGACAATGTCTTTTACAAATTTTTTTTAACTCCTTAGGTACACATTAGTTATCACGCTTTTCTTTACAGCATATGTTCAAAATGACCGCCATTAAATTGTAAACATAAGTTCACCCTACGTTGCATATTCGCAAATACATTTTGTAACATTTTGGCACCAATATTATGATCTTCATGAGTTATAGCATCTCGCAATTCTTGAAGAGTATACAATCTTCTGCTGAATACTTTGTTTTTTAAATAACCAAAAAGAAAAAAGTCTAACGGTGTCAAGTCTGGTGAATTCGGTGGCCAATGATTTACACTAATGATTCTATCTTGAAAGAAGTCTCGTAAATAATTAATTGTAGCCTGTGCAGTATGTGGGGTAGCGGAGTCATGCTGGAAATACCCGTTTCGTAATTCACGATCATCCAAATTATTAATAACTGGTTCTAAAAGTATTTCCCTGTATCTTGCCGCAGTAATTGTGCCATCGAAAAATACTGGTCCAAATATTCGTTGTCGCGACATTGCTATCCTGACACCGACCTTGATAGGGTGTAAGGTAGTTTCTCGAAATACATGTGGAATTTCTGCAGACCACGTACGATAATTTTGGCTATTTATGTAACCGGACAGATGAAACCAAACTTCATCAGTAAAAAAAGATACATCCAGTAAATCATTGTTCATCGTATTGTTGAACCATTGACAGTAGTTTACTCCAAGCTGAAAATCTCTATCTCGCAACTGTTGTAATACCGACACCTTGTACGGGTACAAATGTAAATTCTTCTTTACTGTAGTGTGGACACTTCCATAGGATACATCTAAAAATTATTTATGTAAAATTATGTTTGTATGGTAAAATTTTTCATACGTGTTTGTGCAGATAGTTTTCGCAAAGATTTATTGGGGCTTGCATTCACCTTGCTTAGATATCTGCTAAGGTGTCCTCTGTTAAGACAGTAGCCGAAGCTTCACGTTTGCGTTTTAAGACACTACCAGTTTCCATGAATCGAGCTATCAATCGATTACGATGTTGACTAAATGTTTCGTAACTAATATTTTCATTTGGGTACTCAACAGTAAATTGATCGATGCATGATTGCAATGAATAATGCCATTTCCCATTACCAACTTGGAAGCCGTTACGAAAATGAGCCACAACAATGAATGTGTCGTGTTCGATTGAAAACGGCATGACGATTAAATTCGATATCACAATTTGAAATTCAGAATATATAATTTGTCTTGATATAGACAGTTTGTAAATAACTCAAGAAAATACAAAAGTGAAAAACGAAGGTATAATATGACATAATCTGACATAAACTAAAACGACTAAAACCACACTAAAAATCACAACAATATTAACAACTAGCTGCAACTAGGGATTTTTGTCATACCACTACAGTACACTTGAGATTGATCACGTTGTACTTCTCCTCCACACTAAGTAATCTACTTTTTTTTGACGCTATTGCATAATTACATGGAACACCTAAAAACATCATAAATAACCGTTACATTTGTCGCTTAAACTAGAAGCATAAAAACTCATATTTTGTATCTAATTTAAAATAAATGTCTCCCTTTTCCATCCTCTTACTGAGGAGTGTTTGGAACCCCTCAGACTTTTAGGTTGATGCGTCCATGTCCGTATTTCTTTGATCCAAATTCTTTAATTACACAGTAGCAATTTGATAGTCTCTTACCAGTGCCGTCTCAGTAAAATTGTCAAAAACATTATTTCCAACCAAATTTAATACTTTGACATAAAAATATGTCTATAATATTCAAATATTCTTTCATATGATAACTAATAGTTCATTAAATTCCAGTGGCGTATCATTTACAACTTACATTCTGCATACACAAAAAAATTTTTTCATGCAAACTCACTTCATTTACATTCAAAATACGTTCCACACGTGATCAAAATACTGCACATACATGGTGCGTCGAAATAACCTTACAATATGTCTATTTATATTCACAATAATGGGTCGATCTTTTAAACATATCAAAAATGTACCGCCACTGAAAGTATTTTTTCAGAAATGAATAAAATTTGGAGCCGGCAAAAAATTATCATTAGTGTAAGTACTTTAAAAGGACGTTTAATGACAAAACATAATTTTGAAATTAATTGCCTTGAATTTTTTAAGTATTTCGAAGGTCGCCCAGATATTTACGAATGGTGCATTCAATGGAAATATATACAAATGAGTATCGTTTTGCTCGCCATTTTGTTAACTATGTACTTTTAAAAACCGAAGTAAAATACAGAATTAATAGTATATTATATAACAAGCATATAATGCAGCTATTATTTCACGAGGGTGAAGCATAAAACACGAGCCGGAGCGAGACGCTCGGGATTGTACCGAGCGCCTCGCCCGGAGGCGAGTGTTTTAAACACCCGAGTGTAATCATAGCTAATTATATGCGAGTCAAATACGATACTTTATCTACAACCATTGTGCTAAGTAACATTTTTAGTTTGAATAAAAATTGAAAGTAACATTACAATTGGATAAGTTAACAAATAGTCTAGCATTTGAAATTGTAGAAGTACTACTGCTTAACCCTTTTGAAATATATCTTAACATGATGATGATCACCTTAAGGAATGTCCTGCGTATTTTTCAGAAGAACGCAATTTTAAATACGTTGCGATCTAAACTTACTCATCCCTATGGCTTCCACTGTGCATTTACCATTTTTATGATTCAGAAAATTATCTCTTGTTGCATTAGGTGGGCGTAAATTCGAATACTTTTTAACAATGTGGTAGAATGGTTCCGTTATTGAAAACTTCCAATCTACTTTTTTTGTATACCTATAGAACATCGATCAGAATGCAGTCGTGCAAATTATCCACTCTTGTATAATTCACTTTCGCGGCTACAACCTATTATACCTATAATAAATGCAACCTATATAAACAAATATTTTGTATGTTATCAATTATTGTTAAAAAGTAACCTACCTTGGTTGCAAGATATTTACAATCAGGTGCTTTATCAATGAATTCTCGTACTTCAGTTGTGGTGAATACCGAAGCTTTTTGCTTTGTAACCATCAGCCTGTCGTTTTAAGATTGGCCGTGATTTGGGATAACTTTCGATGTTAATATTATGATGAACATTCAATGTTGGTTTCAACATTAAATAAATAGTCCATAAAAAGTGGATGAGTTATACTTTTGACTTTTGAGCTGGTTCAGTAAAATATTATCTTGCGGAATGAGGTTGTATTTTTTAATCCTCGATTCCATAAATGTTTTATAAACCATTTCATAGCTTTTGGGCTTTTCTGGAAGAAAATTTAAGGTGGTAGACTGGTAGTCCTAGCTGTTTCGGTTATCTTAGGTAGTGTAAAACTTTCCACTAATTTTCATGGTTTTACAAAGTCGGTCTACATTTTAGGAATATGTGTCCCCGAATCTAAAACTAGGAATAAGGATTGTTTATTTTATATTGTAAAATCTATTACATTACTAACCTGGTATCCGACGAAAACTAAAATCTAGTCAAGACGAAGAATGTTTGTTGAAAGTGAAGTTCGAGTTTGACATTTGTTGTGATCGTTATGGTTCTGGTTACCAAGCCATTTCATTCGTTGCCCTAGTGATACCATTACATAATGCAAGTACAGTGCGATCATCATTGTTTGACCATGCCACTCCTAGAACAGTACTACTGTTCCGCATCCTTAAAATGAAAATTGTGCTATGTCCAGTGGCGTAAATGCAGATATTAAAATAAACACTACCATAAATGACAAAAACTTTGGTGAATGACGAATTGCGTATTATGCAGACGTACAAAACTTCAGTAATTGTAATTTAGTCTTTCTTAAGACTAAAGGGAAGGTATGTAAAAATTTGGTTAAAATTATCATTTATTATTTTTAATTGATATTACAGATTTTCTGGATTTCAAGGCGTATTTCTGGTGTATTAAACCAATACATGGTATTTACTCGTCAAATTCAAGTTTTGTAAGTGCTTTTATATACTAAAACTAATGTTTAAAACAAATTTTGCTTTTTAACCTCAATTTGGTTACGAGAATAATGTACAGTTTAGAGAGAAAACTCTTTAGATGATCATTTTGTTTATATTGACATGAGTGGTTTGAAATAGGCAATAATGTATTAATTTTGTTGTCAGGTTGAAAATGAATAATCCAAAGGTAATTCATAGCCAAGGGCGGCAAATTATCTACAATGTGTACCAACTTATGAAAAAAAAAAGAAAGAACGATGGCAATGCCATTATCCCAATTACAAGAATGTGTTGCTGAAGAAACCGTTCTAGACAAGCTACTAGTTGAAAATGGTCATGCTATCCTTCGTCTCCCTTTGTACCACTCTGAATTAAATCCCATTGAAAAATCGGATAGCAGTGAGGAATGTGACATTTCAAATGAAAGGTGTTAAGCAATTGGCAATGAAGAATTGAAAAAATTAGAGCTGAGAACTCGAAGAAAGTGTGTGAATATGTGGAGAGTGTATATTTAAAAAGGAGTGATATTGGATGATGTTACCTTTACAATGACATTAAAACATTTAAATGAATTTTAAAATGAATTTGTCATTAATCAGAAATCAATGTATGATATATTTGTTAAATAATATTAGTGAAAACAAATTACATGTATGACTGGTTAGTTTATTATAAATGCATACATTCAACATATTCAGCACAAGTCAGGTACACCATTTTTGCTGACCACCTTTGAATGTACACTGGTGAACATCACAAATACATTATAATGGAAAAAGAACTTATTTAACTTAATGCTAGATATCACTTTTGCATTGCATTCTAATTTCTGAACAAAAACTTATTTCATATTATATACCACTGATTTAGTCCTTCTCATATGGAACTAGTCACCATGTCTACTTTATGATGTACCTATTGTTTTTTAAGATAACTCAAATCTGTATATATTGATCTAAAGCACAGCAAATAATGTATTAATAATTCATTGTTTTTAGATCTCAAACGTGCATGTAAATGAGATCAATTCAGCTAAAGTATAGTAAATAATGAGTAAAGATTTTCAATTAGTGCACATATTATTTACATACAAATGTAACGATATCCCGACGCACACCTCACTACCCGTTAGAATGAATGGTCTTTTATATGTTTATATTACAAAAATAGAAAATAAAATTAAACTTGGCAATTATTTATAAAACAATTTCAAAGTGACCACCATTGTTTGCATTACAGGCATCTACTCTTCGTTTCATATTTTCAAATACATTTATTAATCGAGCTTCTGTAATATTTTGAATTGCGTCAGTTATTGCATTTTTAATTCATCAACTGTATGAAGGCATGTCTTGTAGATTTTATTTTTAAATGTCCAAATAGAAAATAATCCAGTGGAGTAAGGCCAGGTGATCTTGGGGACCAAACTCCCGCACTTATAACTCTTTCATCAAAATGTTCACGTAAAAAGTCAGTGTTTGATTAGCTGTGTGAGCTGTTGCGTTATCATGCTGAAAATATCCATGTTGGAGCTCGTCATCGTGCAGTTGATCAATGAAAGGTTCCAAAATAGTTTTGTATCGAGCCGCAGTTACTGTATCTTCAAAGAAAATGGGACCTACAATTCTTCTTCGTGACATAGCAGCCCAAACACCTATTTTCACAGGATGTAAAGTATTTTCATCAAAAACGTGTGATTTTCTGCTGACCACATACGGTAATTCTGCGAATTCACATAACCAGATAAATGGAACCAAGCTTCATCCGTAAAGAAACTTAAGTTTAGTATTTCGTCATCTCTCAAGTTGTTGTTGAACCATCGGCAATATTCTAAACGCTTTTGAAAATCTAAAGGTAGTAATTCTTGCACAACCGTTATTTTGTAAGCATGAAAATGTAGTTGACATTAAACTGCTTTATGGCATGTACCATAAGAAAGACCTGTAACAATTGCTTATATTGAAATATGTACAATGTTGTCAATCTAACTTTACTTATGTAATGTTTTGGTTTTTAAGATTCTTTTTATTTTATTCCTTACAGATTCATGTCAACCATGTTTTGTATAATGCAAAATTACCTGTTTGCTGGGCCAATTGTCTTAAAGGTTTTGTCGGACTTCTTTCCAAATGTGTGCGTACATTTTCCACTACTTCCTCTGTAAGTACAGTTGTGCGACCCGTAGATTTTCCCTTGCAAACACTACCATGCTCATGAAAACGACTAACAATTCTTCGAATGTGTCGGCATAAAACATCATCATCTAATTCGATGTTCTGAAAGTGATGTTGATATTCTTCAACACATAATCGTACTGAATACTTCCAGTTTCCATCTACACCTTTTTCGCCGTTTCCGAAATAAGCTTCCAAAATAAACTTGTTTTGTTCCACAGTAAAAGGTATTATAACCTAAAAAAATTTATTTACGAAAAAGGCATAAAATACACAAATTAACTTACCTTGAAAATCCTGGTTAATTTACTAATGAGGTTTGAAAAAACTATTTTATTGTAATACAAATGTAGATAAAGGAATAATTGAAAAGGAAAAATCTATGTACGTTTATGAAATGTCAATCGAAGATGAAATAAATATTTGTGCCTAATTTCACTAGTAACTTGAATAAACTTTTGATAAAAATTCTGTAAAAGCAGTTTTTTCGGTCATTCATTGTTGATATCCCGGTATAAGAAATACACAGTTGAATTATGAGCTGTAGGTGTATGAGATGTATATAATGCAATAATGAACAAGTATCTAGGAGACGAAATTGAGTCGTTCAATAATGCTTCCATAAATAACAAGAAAACGCCGGAATAATTGACGTATAATTAAATGGTCGTAGATAAATAGATTTTTCAGACACTCAATGGAAATAGACCATATTTGCTTATTACAAATCGTAAAGAAAGGTATCCCTTTTCTTTATAACAAACATTTCTTTATAGTACAATTTTTTATGAAGAATTATTAATTATTTATTGCAATAAATATATTTTAACCGACAACTTTTAACGTTAGAACTTATGCTTGTACAATATTTTAATTGTAAGTCATTAAATGATAGTGACGATTTTGATAAAACCTACTGATGACCTCCTCCATTTGGCATAGAAAATGATGAATCGCTACTTGCAGGAGCCAACTGTAATTCAGTACATTCTAAGACAACATCTGATGGATTCTGGCATCCACAGTTTGACGATGATGGCTGATTAAAATCATTTTCGAAGTAGCCATATTTGTTAATGCTTTCTTCTATATAATCTTCTGGAGTCGTGTTTTATCGCTATCCTCCATGATTTTTGAGCCTACTGATATCCGCTCCACCCTCAGCAAGAGAAGTAGTTCGATATAGACAATGCCCAGTGTAACCGTCTGGGTTGAGTAATTTCAAATAATGGGCAATTTTATTCGGCAACTTGTAGAACTGTACATTTATTGTTCACATAAAATATGAACCATTTTGAGTGATTTATATGTTTTGGACGCAACATATCTCCTGTACAACTCAAACTCATTAATTCCTCTCATTTTCGTCATAACGGTGAATATGCCCTTCTTCCTTGTCTTAGTGCCATGGAGGGTGATAACCAAGCTGGTATCCTCGATATCCTTCACGCTTAACTTTCTTAGCTCCTCACTACGACATCCGTCATACAGACTGAAAATTAACGCCACTTTAATCATAAGAAAAGTATAGTCAGGCGCTTCTGTCAAAAATTTTGACACATCATCCGGCCATAAAATTTTTATTTTTGCTTCATATCCCTCACTTTGGCGCTCTACATATAACTGTAACTTCCTATAATTCGATATATCGACGTTTTCTTGCACTCTCATTGTACTTTTCCACATGGAATATGTCGACCACAGCGTGGACGATTTCAGTTTTTCAACATGTAATCAAATACTTATAACTTAAAATAAATAAATAAATGTATTCAGGAAATCAAAAAGCAAGCATAACTTCTCCGTCGATATCCCTTACATTCTTTGAAGTCCACCAAGAATTGAAAATATTGTAGGTCTTCTCATACTGATGTCGTGATTTCAAGGGTAATAAACTAGTAACAGCTTCAAGCGCTAATGCCAATATTTCAAGATGATTTCCATTATTTATTTCGATTTCCACGCGATAACATTTGACAACATTTTGTTTAGTTGCTGCAGTGATGGAAACGGCAATTTGATTCTCGCGATTGTCATGTATTTTTAAATAATTTCTTACAAAATGTAATCCATTTCCATTTAGTGTCCGAAAAATTTTATGTATTATTCTTAAAGAAAAGTAGATTCTTCTTTACACATTGCGTTTCTAATCTCGGCTGCGCTTCAATTAGAAGGATCGCTATTCGTAAAGAAAAGCAATACTTTTCTTTACTTATAATACAAATAGCTATTCTTCTTCAAACGTCAAAATATTATGTCATTGTTCGACTGAGTAATAGGCATCAACGTTTGACATTTTCGCTAGAACAGATTATGTTTTTCCTTTTCTGTAATGTAATATTAAATGTAAAATTCGAAAGTATTGCATTTTGAAAATTGAAGCCATGCAGCGATGAAGTAGACTGTTAAAGTATTTACTGGTGGGATAATTGTCGATTTCGCGATTACGATGTTATTAGATTTCCTGAGTCTTGTTTCCATTACCACAGTTTCGTTTGAATTTAATATTCCGGAAACATTATCTTTTGTAGCTAATAGACCCTTCTATGCATTCTTCCGCCACGGAAGTCGACCTCAGACTCCGTGACATTTCAACGAGTCCATACCTCCTCCACCATCAATCAGTAATGTAGCGGAAGTACGCCTTAAACATTGACACGTATATTCTTGAACATTGTTAAATTTGGCGATTTTTCCGGGTATAGCACTGATAGTATGAATCCCATAACATTTCGATAGCACTTCCCATTTTGGTAAATTTCCTCTTGTGCATATCTTTCGGTATTGATGAACCGTACTTGTAGTAAATTTTGATGAACATTTCTCCGATGACTGTAAACAACCGCACCTTTCTCGTTTTGCTATCGGTAATTTCTATTAGGATTAAATTTCCCATATCCTCAATGTCATCTATATTCATTTTCATCATCTCGTCGCATCTACATGCGCCGGTTAATCCGATTAATAACACAATCTGAATAAATCAAATTACATTAGGAGGGCACTAAATTAAAACTGATTTAAATGTACATTTACTCCTAAATATGACGCGTCCATTAAAAACCTTCCAACTGTTCTCTAGTAAATATTCTTGACTTTTTCCAGAATGTCGTTCATTTGCCTTTTTCAGAAAACATCATAACTTTAAATATTGACTTAGCATGCTTAATAATTGATACGGATTTGATCATGGAATAACGGCACCCCGTTGTTGAAGATTTCCATTTATTATGTTTTTCATCTGGTTAAAATACGCAAGAAGTACCTTTTCGGAATAAATGTTCGCATTTTTTCATTACACCATTGAATAAAGTGTTGATACACAGCAAATACCTTTCACCGGATTTCGACGGTCCAAGGCACGATACTGCTTAATTCGCTTCAACGGCGATTTCGGGCGTCGCATTGCATTCTAAAACCAACTAATTTATAGCTATCTTTATAGTGATTTAATTAACTTACTTCGTTCTTATTAAAGATTGCGAACTGAGGAATAATTTTTCACTTTATAATACGGTTATTTACTGCGTTACCTAGGAAGTGGCACTTACATATTCATGAAAACAAACCTACCTACTTAATAATGGTGTTTAATTTAACCAACGCTAATAATATCCCTTAAAACCTATCATTAAATATAAATGTTTTGCGTAAATTTGCGGAAGTTTGAAGAAAAGTAGCATACTTTATATGGAGGAGAAGTTACTTTTCATTACTTGCCTTCTATTAGCCGTCTCACTTTCTTCGGCGATTAAATACAGGTTCTCCATGAAAAGTGATACTTCTCCTCTACATAAAGTAATCTACTTCTTTTGACATTATTGCATTATTACATGGGACACCTAAAACATCATAAATAACCATTACCTTTGTCGCTTAAACTAGAAGCATAAAAACTCATATTTTGTATCTAATTTAAAATAAATGTCTCCCTTTTCCATCCTCTTACTGAGGAGTGTTTGGAACCCCTCAGACTTTTAGGTTGATGCGTCCATGTCCCGTATTTCCGTGTTACATAAATGGTTGGTCACCTTACCCACACAGGTATAAGATAGTCAGATGCTGACTACATCAAGTTGTTTATTCGGAATTACATTACAACAATCTAAGCATATTGAATTTATAAATTCAATGCTACAGTTTCAATAAAAAACTTGCAAACTTAAATTTAAAAAACACTAAGGTATTCTAGCTAACATAACATTGAAATAAGATTTATTAAAGAAAAGCTAAAATTTTATTACGCGGCTTTTAAACTAATAAATATTTAAATATTAATTACAAAAGAAATATTGATTTTTAAGGCGTCATACTCTGTATATCTTATTGTTTAACATATCTGAACATTTTGATGCAAAAAAGAAAATGTGTGTAAGTTCCTCTGAGTATTTCGACAACATTTACGGCTAGGATATCTTTCCCCTCATAAAGTGTTCAATGGACGCCAAATTAAATGTAGTCCTGGCAATGAACCAACCGTAAGTGTAAACGTTATTATGATTAATTATTACTAATTATTGATTACGTGTAATCCTTGCGGTCCTAATGGGACACTTTTAATAACGTTACCAGATAGGTCACTTTAAAATAATAGGTATCCAGAATAGGTAACCTTTAAGGATATAACTAGTGGAAAACTTACTATTAACTTCAAATCTAGCGAATTAGAATAGTGCTAATTTTATTTAAAAAGTGTGACTTTCAGTATTGATGAGTAACAAGCAAAATGTGCATCTTTTAATAGCTAAGTTATCATCATCAGCGGTCGGCTACTGTAACGCGTTCGGTGCTATTAATTTTTATTGCGTAGTACGTGGGTGCAGTATTTTGTTTGTTACAGATCCTGCCACAGGTTTAGTGTTTCAGATTTTCAAGTTTTAATGAGTCCTTAACGATGGCTATTATTATATGGTTTCGTAATTAACTTATTTCCCTTGTTAACAGGGCTATACTTTTAAATAAATGGACTTCGCAGAGCAATCAAGTTTTTACGAAAATCTAATATTAGTTATGTGATTTTATTAAAAACATAATCCTTAAGTAGGCAGCTTACCTAATAACTCATTCGTTTAAATTACTAGATATTAAGTATTTATAAGAATGTGCCAATTCAGAACATCATTGGGTGATATTGGTAATATAGACCTTGTTTAAATTCTATTCACCTCACAAAGCAACATCAATCATAGATCCTAGGGGTTTATTTCGTGCTCGTTCAACCTTAACCCGGACACGGTTTCTTGTAAACATTGTTATCCGGTGCATACCATGAATTATTGATATTACAATTAATGGAAAACACATTCCTATCCCTTAAAAATTTTACCCTATTGAAATTGTCGATAGACTTGATCTTAATTTTAATTAATATATATATAAAACCGAATTTATATAGATTAGCGCCAAAAATCTATTTTGTGCGACATCTGATATTTAAAATGAACATTATTCTGTTAATTCAATCTCTATTTTGCCCTCTATGAGTAATTTGTGTAAACATTGATAGATTTTTGTTGACGTGTTTGTTAATGAATTATAACCTCACTTTATTGTTAATATTGTATATAAAATAAATAACAATGATACTGTAAATAATAATGTTCTAGGTTATAGAATTATATAATTTAGTCTAACATACTATAATGCACCAAGAAAAAGTTACAATTCTAAGATATAGGGGTTCAAAGCTAAATAAAGTAAAAGAGCTCGATTTATTTCCAAAGATAGATGAAAAGTGTAAAGAGCAATCACCTTTTGGAGGCACATGTAAACTACCGTTTAAAGATAAGCGCTTAAAGACATGTTTTGATTTTAGTATCAATTATAAGCTTTACACTTATTTTCTGGTTGGTTTACTCGGAGATCAATTATTATCTACACAGCAAATTTGTTTTTAAATTTTCACCTGATATCGATTTCGATGCAAAATTAAAAATAAATGTAGACATCACCATTGCAATGCCATGTTCAAGTAAAATTATAAACATATGTTTAAAATATTTACCAATTTTATATTATTACAGATTTAGGTGCCGACATTCTTGACTCTACAAACCAAAATGCATTTAAATTTGGAGCACTTGAAGAGGAAGATACTTGGTATGAATTAGCACCTAATCAAAAAAAGTATTTTGAAAATCGTCAGCATTTTAATTTATATTTAAGAGAAGAATATCATGCAATTCAGGTTTTAATTTGGGTTTGATTTCTTTATCTATATTCCTAAGTAATTTCAGGAGTTTTTGTGGCGTAGTAGTCATACCAGTATCTTTACAAATATGCCATCGAGAAACAACAAGCCCTCAGTTCCATTTGATGCTTGCCGAATACATGGATCTTTAATTCTTAATAAAGTGGCTGGAAACTTTCACATAACTGCTGGCAAAAGTTTAAATTTGCCTCGTGGACATATACATATAAGTGCCTTTATGTCCGATACTGATTATAATTTCACCCATAGAATAAATAAATTGAGCTTCGGAGATCCTAGTCCTGGTATTATACACCCTTTGGAGGGAGATGAACAAATCACATATATAAGTAACATATTATATATCTATGAAACTAAATAAGTAAGTTTTTGCAGGTTCAATGTTATTTCAGTATTTTATTGAGGTGGTCCCTACAAGTGTTAAAACACAGTTATCAACTGTTGACACGTATCAATATAGTGTAAAGGAGTTAAGTAGACCTATCGATCATATGAAGGGTAGTCATGGTATGCCTGGAATTTTTTTTAAATATGATGTGTCAGCCTTAAAGGTAACTGTAAAACAAGAAAGGGATAATTTTGGAATGTTTTTGGCAAGGCTGTGTTCAATTGTTGCCGGAATATATGTTTGTTCAAGTATGACCAAAATAAAAATATGATCTCTTTTGATATAGTTATTGTAGGTTTCTTAAACAGCTTTTTTCTGTTTTTATTTGGCTTGTGTAGAAAAGCAACATCAGATAAACATGAAAAGAAGCAAGTTAACATTCCAGATGTTGTACCTGTTCATCGAGCAACATAATATGATTTACTTCAAATTGTATTATTTTTAAATATACATGTGACTGATGTGTTTTAATTCTTATCTTAGCAGTATAAAAACTACAAAACCCAAACGTAAGCAGTAAAAAACCATCTTTTGACAACTACCATAGTAAGGTAAAGGTACCTAAATTGGCCCATGCTCCTATAACAGGCCTGAAAATGTCAAAGATTAAAAACAAACTTTTTATGTATGTCAGAGAATAAAATAAATAGTAAAATAAACATTGAACCCTTTAATAACCTCATGCATTCGATCAGGTCACCAGTATGGCTTTGAATGGGAATGAATGAATATTGTTTCTTGTCAGTGTAAAAAGTTTCTCATGTAACCATAAATTTTAAGAGGTAAGTTGTTGTTTATTGTTTTTACCTTCCAACCTACATATACATATGTACGTATTGAAGATTATGCAATCGATTTTTTCACTAACGCTAATTTGACTAATCAGCCATGATGTCTATGTATGGATGTATGTCAGTATCCTTAATAACTCCAGAACAGCAACACATACATACTTCAAATTTTGTATTTAAGCTTGTTTTCATTTCTCCTGGAGCTGATTAGATTTTGGGAGAAATTCAGCGGCGGAGAGGGGGCTTATTAGGAGCAATTATTTGTTTTTATCAAATATTTCTTAAAGGACTGTATACTTCAAAGATATATAAATACCAACATATAGACTTTAAAAAATTAATTAAATAAGATTGAAAACACTTAAATTGTACCTATTATCGGTTTTTCGTAAAAGCGCGCAGCAATAGGGTAGTGCATTTCCAAACAAAACTAGTTTTTTATATGGAAATAAAAGATTGAATTTGAATGGATGTTCTCTCTATATGTTTTGCACAAGGTACTATCGGGGTCAAAAAATATTGTTACAGCTTCTTACTGTAGAATGTAGACACTTCCAAAATTCAAATTTTGATGTAGACACATTTTACTTGTGTAAATCGGACTTCTCAGGATTTTTAAGTGTGGGTTAAGCACTTATCAAACTGGCAAATTTGATGAATTAAAGACTTATAAACTGTCACTTTGATTATCATTATTATATTACCTTTGAACTTATTCGTTCATAACAAAATCTTATAATAATTGTCACTTTGATGTTTCATGGTCATAGCCTGCTAACTCTATTGGGTGTGTGCCGTCAAACCAAATGCATACAGCTAAAATTTTTGCTGTACCAGTGCTATCGCGCTCAAAAAACAGCAAAATTTTAGCTGTACATTTGGCTTGAATTGTGTTAGCAGGCTGTGACCATGAAATATCAAAATGACAGTTTCATAAAAATTAGAATTTTCAACGTCATTTCGCGTCTTACAGGTATGCAAAAGACAATAATAAGCGCTCGGTTGAGAGATAGACAAAGCATTCGGCGAATTGCTAATGAACTGAATATAACCAAAACCACAGTTTTATTGCCAGTTTGACAAATGCTTAACCCCTACTTGAAAATCGTGAGATGTCGGAACTTATGGGAGGATCATACGGGCCGATTTTCGCTGTGCGACAAGTCACCATTCCCATCGCTTGTAAAAATCGAATCGCCACCCCATTTACACCGGTCGATAAAAATCGGATGCGACTAGTTCATTGTAGAAGAAAATGTTGAGCAGAGTGGGTGTTTTACGTACGGGCATGAGAATAGTTGGTAGTGCAATTATTCAAGAGTTGCTTGAGGAACAAATAGAGTAGAAGGAAACGTAAATTTTGGATACGTGGATGGATTTCTCGACGTAGAGTATTTGATGCTTCGGATACTTTACTGGTAGAATTCAGAAGATCCTGGTTATTTTAGGAAACGATTAAGAATGACTACTGAACAGTTCGATACTTTACTACAGACGGTTACTCCGCTTATCCAAAAAAGTGATACCGATATGCGTGAAGCGCTTTCATCGAGAATTAAATTGGAAATAACCTTGAAATTCTTGGCTACCGGTGGTAACTACCCAAGTCTTGCAGAATCATTAAAGTTCCGGAATTTACTACTTCTCTATTTTTAACGGCTGTATTGGATGCTATCTATCATGTTCTACAAGAGTATATAACTGTAAGTGAAACTCGTAATTAATATCTAAACGTTAGATGCTATTTATGTAAATTCACAATAATCATTTTGTAAAGTATTTTCTACCAAGCATCGTCTAACAGGTTCAGATAGAATATCATCATTCAGGAGGCAAAATAGTCTTCCTCATATTGCCGAGAAGTTGAAGGGATTATCGCATGTATATTCTGAGGTTGAGCTCGTGGATCTGGAAGTTGGACGGTTTCGAGAAGTTGAAGAGTCGAGGTATAGCGTTTATTCTCTGAGAGCGAACTCGTATGTCTGGGAGTTGTAGGTTGTTGTGCATTTACGTTTTTGAGCCTTTGTTGTGACAAATAATTATAAAATCTTGATAAATAATAGCATTCGCTATTGATAAACTACGTAATTCATTTGCCACATGTTGCCCGAAGGTATCAACTTCATTTTGATTTATAATTTGAATCAGAGATACTAATCTACCGACTGCTTGTAAAACAGGTGGGTCCATTTTTCGAGCACGCTTCGCACTTTTCTTTGGAGACATTTTTCTTTCGTGCATCCTCTGTCTTAGATCCTTGTCCCAATTCATCAAAATATGACTACGACACGTCGGTGTTTGTGTTCACCGCTGAATCTTCGCTTTCCTTTGGCTGTAACAAAGGAATAATAAGTTTCTTTATTTCAGGTGCCAAGAGATGAATGGATGTAAATACAGAAATAATTTTTAGATCGCTGGCAATTTCCTCTTTGCTGTGGGGCTATTGACGGGAAACACGTCTTAATACAGGATCCACCACACGGAGCTTCTGATTATTATAATTACAAAGGCACTTGTAGTGTGGTGTTTGCTATAGTGGATGCACATTACCATTTCATGCATATAGATGTCGGGACGAATGGACGCATGAGTGATTCGCATATATGAAAAACGTCAGCGTTCTACAATGCTCTTGAAACTAATAATTTGGAACTATTTAATAAAGCCGTTTTCGTTGGTGATGACGCTTTCCCTTTGACAACAAACCTGCTGAGACCCTATTCAAGACATGAAGGTTTGGAATACAAAGAAAAAGTCTAATCACAGACTATCAAGAGCACGCCGAATCTATAATGGCTTCCCAATGCCGAGTATTCAGAAAACCTGTGTCATTAGATAAAACTGATTCCATTATTAAAGCGACCTGTGCACTGCATAACTGGCTTCGCACTAATAACATATACTTGAACACTCCCGAAATAATTGACGAAGAGGACTTCAGTTCAGGAACAATCAGACGGGGAAGTTGGAGAAGCATTCCTACGGAAGGATTAGACAAAATAACGACACGGTGGTCTTTTAACAACTATTGGCGAAATGCGAAAGAACTGCGCGATACATTTGGTGCCTATTTTGTCTGTCCCGGAACAAGTTCCATGGCAAGGTGCAGTGAATGTGTAAATATTGTACGTTTAATTATAAAAATACCCCACTTGACATAATGTAAGACTAATTATAACTTTAAAAATAATTAATAAATAATAATACCATGTTATCTTTACTTTGTCTTCCTTCTACCACTGACTTTAAAAAGCGGTCAGCTGTAGAAAACCATATTAATTGAGGTTTGTATATATCATCCATGCCCGAACTACTCTTCTTTGACTTCGCTACCTTGCTGGCTTCTATTATACGTGGTTCGTATATTTTTTATCTTTACCTTCAGCTCTTTAACTGTTAGGGTCAGACGCATTTCTTGAATAATAGGTTTGAGAGCCGTTAAACGAACATTATTGTTCTTGTAATCTTGCTCTCTTGGGATCCATAAGCACTCATAGCACTCCTAAAACTTTATAGTTTTATTTTATTGATCGCCAACAGACCAATATGAAGATGGACGTTGTTGGCATATGAATTGTGTGATTTCCACATGTTTTACACCTTCGAGCTTTCTCTGCTGTGTCGCTACAATATGGCCGACTGTATCGCTACGCACTTCGGTGGGTTGTTGATTTTTTGTGGTTTTGGGTGCACTTTTCAACAGACTTGAAGCTATATAAGAATTAAAATCAATTTGGGATATTTTAATTTCATTGACAATATTGTATAGCTTCCAAGCATTTAATACTGTGCTAACGACCGAGTAACAAATTATCGGCCACTACCATTTTTTGCCTATCACTCTAGACCTGTAAGTGGCAATTCCATGGTCGTGAAGGTTCACTCCACCACTCATATATTCATTGTATTCAAAAATAACATTCGTTTGTGGAATTCTAATTTCTCTTCTTTTCTTTCTACAGTAACGTTTGGTTCTAATCAAGGGCTGTACATTCAATGTATCACTGCACACTTAATACTGAATTGTCATTCCACCTTACAAGTGAAATCTCTGAACCCTCTTCAAAAGCGCTATCGTAAAAGCCTTTCATACTTTTTGGACACACTTTTTGCACATTCTACAGTGTACTGCTTGTCGTATTCTTACGAATGGTTCCAGTAGCAAAAAATCCTTTACCCTTTAGCTCACAAACCATTCATAAGGCGAAAAATAGTTATCGAACAATATTCGATGCTGGATTTTGTATTACTTCAAGCAAATCTAAAAACACTTGACCTCTAAGTGCAAAGGGCGATTTTTCTTTTGGGTCTGAGTTCCTCCATATGGCAATGAATAAAATAAATATCGATTAGAGGAACAGAGACACCACAGTTTAAAATCAAGCCGCACAGGTTTACCCCTTATAAACATTTTGCAAGAATGTCTTACAAAATATGGTATTATTTGCTCGTCGATAGATAAATTAAATGCAAATACACCCCATTGTAAATTTTTGTCATTTAATTTATTCAAAAAGGGTCGCACCTTCGAAAATTTATCACTTATATCTAGTAAACTGTTATCGCTTAAATGTAAATGCCGTTTAATTGTTTGGAACCGATTACGACTCATGCAGCTTTTAACAACAGTTACACCTCTATCTTCTGAAGAAGACCGCAATCTTTTTTTTTGCTGCTGGGGGTTCCTCGTCTGACAGATCGTATTCATCACCATCGCGTACAACATTGTTGGAATTTTGTTGGAAGTTTAGCTCGAATTTGCCAGCAGTATCCATCTGATGAAAACGGTAATTTTCACCATCGTCATCGATTTCTTCATTATCTGTGAGTTCATTTACTTCCACAGGTCCATACACTGCATCAATAGTATCTAACATTTAAAGTCACAACAATAATTACTTGTACATCTTTATTGATATGCCACTATTACCACAGCACTTACAAAGTTATTGAATCATATTGTATACTAATTTCTTTACACGGAATTTCTAAGACGTGCAAAACCTGCAAAACTTGCACCTATTTAGGAAATTTTATATGATTATTACCAATGATGCGTTTACGAACCGCATCACTTTCAGATGCCATAGCGCTCGTATTGGTTATTATAGTAATACGAAAAATACACTGAGGGGAAACTGAATATATTGCTAACATACATATGTGCGTATACGAGGATGGTTTGACGGAAGTGTGGCTTTTCAAAAGTTGGCAATCCTAACGTGACGATATTATGTTGCATACTTCAACCATCTTTTAGAAGCCTACTGTCAAAATTTCGTGAAAATCCGTCAGTTACTTTATGTTTGACAGTCAATCAAACAAGACACGTTTTGTATTTAATTAAAAATGGATTAAAAGGAATTTCGTGTTTTAATAAAACACTATTTTTTACGCGGAAAAACGTCAAACAAACGGAAGAGAAATTACGCAAATATTACGGCGAATCTGCTCCGTCCTATAGAAGGGTTTGCAAGTGATTTGCTGATTTTAAAAGTGGCCATATGAGCACGGAAGATGCGGAACGTCCAGGATCGTTGAATACGGTTACCTCTCAAGAAACAATCGATAAAGTCAGTTCCATCATAAAAAGTGATCGTCAAGTTAAAGTGCGAGAGATAGCTAATGAACTCCGTATTTCAACGGAACGAGTACATAATATTTTACATCAATATTTAAATATGAAAAAGTTAAGTGCAAGATTTGTTAACAGAAGCACAAATGCTTACACGTGTTTCGATTTGAAGTGACTGTTTGGTTAAGTTGCAGCGTAATCCAAGTGAATTATTTCGTCGATACGTTACCGTGGATTAAACATAGATTCATCATTACACACCCCAGACGAAAATGCAGTGGAAACAATGGGCTGTTGCGGATGAACGTGCCCCTAAAAAGGCGAAAACCGTTTTTTCTTCCAACAAAGTTATGGCCACGGTCTTTTGGAACTCTCAAGGGGTAATACTTATTGACTAACTGCAGAAGGGTGTAACTATATAACTGGGGAGTATTATTCCAACTTATTAACACGCTTTGATGCGGAATTGAGAAAGAAACGACCACATTTAAACAAAAAGAAAGTTCTTTTCTATCATGATAACGCGCCCTCTCATTCGTCCGTTATTGCATCCAATAAATTAATTGAATTGGGTTATGAATTGCTGCCCCATATTCCATATTCGCCAGATCTGGTTACAAGTGATTTTTTCTTGTTCTCAAACTTGAAGAAGTGGCTCGGAGGACAGAGGTTTCATACAAATGAAGAAGTAATGGAAGCAACGGATGCATGTTTTGCAGAGTTTCCAAAAAATAATTTATCTGAAGGTTTAAAAAAGTTTGAAAGCCGTTGGAATAAGTGTATAGAATTAAAAGGAAATTGTGTAGAAAAATAAAATATATTTTTTACCTTAAAACATGTTTTTTTATTGAAAAGTCACTCTTCCATCAAATCACCCTCGTATTTCAATTGCTAGTTCCATGGTGGAAATTTATAGAAAATAGTGAAACTGCAGTTGATAAAAAATAAATAAATAATCAAAATAGGTTGTACTTTCATGTGTTCTGACATCACTCTAGTGCAATTTCACACATGCTTTAAAAAAATATTTAACAACGTGTTGCAAAATCGCACCGCGGGGAAGGGATAGGTTAATATTTTTGTCTTAAAAGTACTTTGGGAATCAATATTTATTGTGGAAAAATAAAGCATTAAATGAGTATAAACTTAAAAACACAACACGGAAAATCGAATACAAATTTATGGTTTTTTCTTATTGCACGTTTTTTTTTTAATTTATAAATAACTGGTCTTGATTTTACCTAGACTTCTGGTTGCTGCAACCAACCAGCGATTTGGTTAAATTCTATTATGGAAATGTCATTATCAGCCAAACAAAAAGTTCTTTTTTTGTTGGACTGAAGACCCTGAATCGTTATTTTTAAATTGCTAAATGACACAAATATTTGTAGTTGGTTGACTTCCTTTTCCCACTCAAGAAGTTCACTAAAAGAAGGTCTTCCCTTTCAATATCTTCCACAGAAACTTCTTCGTCGCTTGTCTCACATTCATTCCATGGGGAGTCAATTGATTCGTGAGAGAAATCCCCCTGAAGATGACCTCACATTGTCCTGTGCTCTTTTTTTTCTTCTGAAATTGTCTTCTATACATTTCTTCTCTTCCTCCCGTTCTACCTTTCGACAGCTATAGCTAATAGTAGTCAAAAATATACCTGGTGAAGAAATATAGGTGTATAGGACATTCGTTTAACTTATCGATTGATCGATGAATCAAACGCACTTGTGTATGACTATCCTTTTCTACATATTGAATACAATGTACGCTATTAGCTAACGTATTATTCCAAGAGTGTCGTTTTGTATGGCTCTTATTAACTCAAGTAACTAACAAGGATAACGTTAACAACAAATTAAGTTTTCTTTATATGAACAGTTTTATTACCAACATTAACTTAACTACTTCACATAAATATAAATGTCATAATGTTTGCAAATAAAAGACAAAAGTTTTATTTACGTATCGTAGATGTACGCACATAAAAGCATATTATTTTCAATAAAACTTAAAACGTAGCAGATGAATTTTGGTAAGTTATTATATATTCTAAAATGTTGCAAAAATTTTGTAAATAGGTATTTGTAGGTTAAGACCAATGAACTCTTCCAAAGAAAGGAAGTAATTGTTCAATACTTTTCTACGTAAAAGTGGCGATTATATATCTTTGACGGCAATGAATACATTTGTGAGTTAATGGTTATTTATTTGATTTATTCATAAAGATTGAATTTTTAGGAACTCTACTAATCATTATGCTTTGAGAAAACATTCGAATTGCAAAATACGTAATGATAATTTCAGTCATCGGTGTTTATTTATACACTTGTTTGTGTAGAAGATTATTATACTGCAATTCAACTTTATTGGTGTATTTAATGTAATTGAATTATAATACTTTCTTAAACTTATTCAAAGTATCGTTTCGAACACAATATAACCAATAATGTAATAAAACGTAAATTTGTCCATTCACATTTAAACATGACTGTGTTGAAAATAATTTATTGTTATAAATTATAATGTTAATGTACAATAACATGCATTATATGTTATTATTATAATTATTGTAGATTATTATTAAGTTTTGGAGAACTGTTTGCGTTAATATTCAATTAAAAACAAGAAATTAAATGTTCACTACTCTTCATCTTCTGTATCTGTGTTGTCGTTTGGATTTATAATAATTGGATTTACTTGGACATCATAAACTTTTCTTGTTCCCAAGACTTTAGAATTTCAGCTTCTGCATGTTTAATCGTTTTAACCAAACTGAAACTGTTTCTAACGCTTCTTTCCACATCTGTTTGACATTAACATCCCCATAACCATCTCTTCCAATGTGTTTATCATAATAAGTTTTGCTTATTCCCATACCATTTCTATTGGGTTAAATTGACAGTGGTAAGGAGGCAAGCGTAAAATTTCGTGTCCATGTTCTCTAATAATATTATCGACCAAATATTGTTTCTCTTCCTTATGTAGCTTTGCTATATGTAGTAATTCCATCTTCTGTTCCAGCATGTAGAACTATATAACGTTTGCCTTCCCACCAAGATTCTTAAAGCATTGTGAACTGGAATCTTGCCATATTCTTTTTTGCTTCCTTTTTGCAAATATCCATGTTTCGTCGAGATCAACGAACTGCTTGTAGATATCTTGTTTCATATAAGTGATGTAACTTCTCAAAATTTTAACCTCATCGATGCTATTGAAGTTTTTACGCAAAGACCTTTTCTATTGTTAGTTTGCTTGAAATGAAATCCAATGTCCAACAAAACGTGATAGAGGCTAGTCCTTTTACACTCAACGATACCTCTTTCTTTAATTTTTGTTAAGAGCGTATCTAATGTAACATGTTCATGGTTAATATACATGTTGTAAATTGTAGTACTGATTTCACTTTTTGTCGTTGATCCATGTCTTTTGTTTTAGACTTTTCGTTGAGGTTCATTTTCCTTGTTTTCTTCTTGATTTTGATGTCGTCGTAAAGCATTAGAAATAGTTTTCGTGTCAATTTTCAAAGCATCGCTAACTCTTGCATGCACTGCTGTTAATGCTGATAAGGGCCCGTTGTTCTGTTTTTCTTTATTAAAGTATTCGACTAAGTTATGGATCAATTCGTCTACGGTAATTGACCTACGAGGCATGTTGATGTGCTACAAATGAAAACATAAATGTTATCTCTTTCTGTAAAACGAATTAATCTTTACCTTAAATGGACACTAGAAAGTAATGTGGTTCTGAAAAGAACCGATCTTTTACAATATTAACTCAAGAAGGAATGAATAAACGAAGAAACAAACCAACCGGCGAGCGTACGTAACCTCAGTCAACGTATAAGCAAATAAAGGAAAGTTGTTCTGTGGAAAGGTTGGTATCAGTGCTCATATTTTTGTTTTAAATACAGACGACAGTCATTTTGTGATTTAATGCATACATGGCGTCATCAGGATAAGTTAAACGAATGAACTTTATATATATATATATATATATATATATATATATATATATATATATATATATATATTCAGAACTGTGTATAGTTCAGAAAGCAGGGGTCATGATGTAGGACCAAAAACAGTACGGAAAACTCACTAGTCCTAGAAATGCACCACTAGAGTGTGTACTTGAATTTGATTTGATAAAGATTGATCTGATTAGTTGAATTGATACACAATTTTAAATTATTTGATTTGATTGAGTTTGAGTTGCTAAATGATTTGATTAATTTCTTTCATTCATTGATTTATTGGTTAATTGACTTGATTGAATTGAATCACTCCTTTCTATTAATTTGATTTGATCGAGATCGGGTTGATTGGAATTAATCTGATTGAGATTGATCTGGTCGTCTGGAAGGGGCGTGGACTACCCTTAGGCCCTTTTGGTCGAGACTGATTTGATTGAGATTGATCTGGTCATCTGGAAGGGACTTGGCCTACCCTTAGGCCCTTTTCATCGAGATTGATTTGATTGAGATTAATCTGATTGAGATTGATCTGATTGATTGATTAATTGATGTAATTGAGATTATTCTGCTTAATTGATTTAATTAAGTGATTTGATTACATTATGTGATGAATTTGATTTGAGCCTTAGCCTCAATCAGAGTACAGATGCTGGGCGGAGTCTAACAGTGGACATGGCCTACCCTCAGACCCTCCAATAAGGACGCACGGCCTGGGGCTGTATGCGCGCACGACCAATCAGGTGTGGTCACATGCTACCCCCGAGGGAAGGGCGGGGCAGGCGTCATGACGCCATGCGTCGTTGTCCCTCAAGTGCCTCCAAATAGAGGTTGTTAAAGGTTGAAAATTTTAAATTAATTTATTTTGAAGTCTCTCGATGGTTCAGATAGTTTTGATAGTATGAATCTGAAAATTGGAAGTGTTGGGTTTTGTGGTGTGAGAATTACAAATTACAAATTATTTTGACGTTGCTCCTAGATGGAGTTAGTTTCACGGTTTTATCTGTTCAGCTACGCTTAAAAATAGTTAAAAATCTAAAATAACGTTGAATTCCACATAAAAGGTGCATTTGTTAGGTCGCCTAACTTTTTCGGTTTCTGAGTTATTTGCATTTAAAAGTTTCAATGTATTTTGTTGATTTTCGCTGATATTGCTATTTCTTTTACAAGTATGATTGGCCGCGTGAGTGAATTTAGTTGGTCACCGAAAAGTCCAGATTTAAACCCCATGGACTCGATTTTTATTGTTTTAAGCAGAAAAGTTTCTCGAAATTTAGTTACTTTGGGATAGCAACCTGGATTTTTACATTGGATTATACAAACCTTATATTGATGGAAAGCTTGTCAAAAGGTTTTGACCAGTGCAATAATACATAAGTGGTACCATTTAAAAAAATAATTTTGATATTTTAATTTATCATGTTTAAAAATCGCAGTAGACAGATGCGACTGAGCAGGTTGTTGAATAAACACTTAAAGGATGCGCAAAAATTCAGGAATCAAACGACGTTAATTACTTTGCCTTCCATCTTGGAGGTATGTGAATCTATTATTCTGTGCCCCTTTCTAATAAATGATTTCAATTTTCTGCTTGAACTGGAATTTTGCGTTGACCTCGCAGTTGCACTTATTGCAGTTATTTTGTTCTGGTTATTTTCGTTACTGTTTCATATTCTTTATACAACTAAAAGAATAGTATACCATCTGTATTTGAATACATTGTAACTTACCTAGAAATTCCATCTTTGGTTCATCTTGTAGAAAAATAACTTAAAGGGAATCTCATCCATCATCGTAGAAATGAACAAAAGGTGAGACGTTTCTAACTATAATTTTCACCCCTGTAACCTCAGTTCTTTTTTGCTCATTTTCTTAATACCAAAATAAGAAAAACTACAAAAATAACTCCTTACTTTCACTAAAATATTATTTACCTTTAACCTTATCTGAAACCCCTTTTTCCACTTCCTTTTTCTTTGTTTTTTTTTGTTTGCAATCTATAGTTATAATTGGTATTACTTTATCACTAAATTACTTACTTTTCCATTAGATTTTTAATTTAATTTTTGTGTAAATCGGTCTTTTAACGACGACCGTTTTGTAAACATCAGCCGGTCACATTTTATCTTTTAATGTTTGTGACGTATTAACTATCGAACAAACATGCGCACAGGAGTTTAGCTTTAGATATTTTCCACATGTTTTAAATTTTAATTTGATATTGGTAATTGATTAAATTTTATTTTTTTAACGTTCTTTTTCAAAGTTCTTTTAATGTATGTGACGTATTGACTATCAAACAAACATGCGCACAGTAGTTTAGCTTTAGATATCTTCCATATGTTTTAAATTTTAATTTGATATTGGTCATTGATTAAATTTTATTTTTTAACGTTCTTTTTCAAGTTTCTTAGATTAAATATTTGTTAGAACATAACGAGTATTCTGAATTTAAATTATCATTTAGCATATTAACTCTATGCGATTAAAATAGAAAAACCTGCTTTACCTTAGGAAGTCCTCTCGAAATTAAACAGGTTCCTATTTATCTATAATTATAATTTACTATAACAATTATCCTTTCGCACTTTTAACGTTTTACGAAATTTTTTTTAAACTTGTTATTTTCTTTTTATTTTGTTTTCTTTAAATTTTTTAATTAACCAACATATCTACGTTATACATTTATCAATTTACTTTTGTTTAATTCCGTACTCACCTCTTTTGCCAATTTATTTGTTTTTGTTAGAGTTTATTTATTTTTGAAACACGTTATATTTTTGTATGTATTCTTTTTAAGCGAATTAATAATTATAGGTTTTGCTTTATCTAATAACACTCTTTTCTTTTACCTATATGTTTCTCCTTTCTCCTTTCGTACGGTTACCTACTCGCCTCATTCCGACTTCGTTACTCAGGTGTTGCTGCGATAACGGTGTGTTCTTCTTTGGGGAGCGTCTTCTGGCGCCCGTTTTATCTCTACCGGAACTTTCTTGGCCCCGCCTGAACCGTCTGACGCTGACAATTCCTTACATCGGAGATTTGAATTTTGGAATATTTACATGTGAGTTACTTTTGATTATAACCCTGTCTATTGTGTTCTTAGTTGTGTTGATTTCCTGCAATTATTATTTGTTATATGTATAGGTGTATATGTTTAAATAATACTTGTGTAAACACCTGCAAAAGAAGCAAAATTTTAAATTATTTCCAAATTTTAAATTTCTTTTATCCAATTAAAATTATAAACATAAATTCAACAGGTCATTGTTTGACAATTTTGACATTTTTGATCATTGTATTCAGTAACTTTATTACGCATGCGTTAGTGTCTAAATTTTATCCAGATACTTTTCTCATATAAGATAATTTTTATAAAGTGCAATCCACATATATATTTTCAAACCAAATATTATATCCCACAAAATCATGAACCCTATCCCCACATTGAGATAAGAGCTAGTCCAGTGCATATAAGTATTCAAATATAATTATATATTAATTACATTATTTAATACCTCATAATTAATGCATTATAATATATATATATATATATATATATATATATTTATATATATATATATATATATAATATTATATTATATATATATATATATATATATATATATTCAGAACTGTGTATAGTTCAGAAAACAGGGGTCATGATGTAGGACCAAAAACAGTACGGAAAACTTTCACTAGTCCTAGAAATGCACCACTAGAGTGTGTACTTGAATTTCATTTGATAAAGATTGATCTGATTAGTTGAATTGATACACAATTTTAAATTGTTTGATTTGATTGAGTTTGATTAGCTAAATGATTTGATTAATTTATTTCATTCATTGATTTATTGGTTAATTGACTTGATTGAATTGAATCACACCTTTCTATTAATTTGATTTGATCGAGATCGGGTTGATTGGAATTAATCTGATTGAGATTGATCTGGTCATCTGGAAGGGACTTGGCCTACCCTTAGGCCCTTTTGGTCGAGATTGGTTTGATTGAGAATGATCTGGTCATCTGGAAGGGACTTGGCCTACCCTTAGGCCCTTTTCATCGAGATTGATTTGATTGAGATTAATCTGATTGAGATTGATCTGATTGATTGATTAATTGATGCAGTTGAGATTATTCTGCTTAATTGATTTAATTAAGTGATTTGATTACATTATGTGATCAATTTGATTTGAGTCTTAAGCCTCCAATCAGAGTACAAATGCTGGGCGGAGTCTAACGACCAATCAGAAAACAGTGGACATGGCCTACCCTCAGACCCTCCAATAAGGACGCACGGCTTGGGGCTGTATGCGCGCGCACGACCAATCAGGTGTGGTCACATGCTACCCCCGAGGGAAGGGCGGGGCAGGCGTCATGACGCCATGCGTCGTTGTCCCTCAAGTGCCTCCAAATAGAGGTTGTTAAAGCCTTAAAGGTTGAAAATTTTAAATTAATTTATTTTGAAGTTCCTCGATGATTGAGATAGTTTTGATAGTATGAATCTGAAAATTGCAAGTGTTGGGTTTTGTGGTGTGAGAATTACAAATTTGAAGCTTATTTTGACGTTGCTCCTAGATGGAGTTAGTTTCACGGTTTTATTTAGGTAAATCAAGATATATTTCTTTAATCTGTTGAGCTACGCTTAAAAAAAGTTAAAAATCTAAAATAACGTTGAATTCCACATAAAAAGGTGCATTTGTTTAGGACGCCTAACTTTGTCGGTTTCTGAGTTATTTGCATTTAAAAGTTTCAGTGTATTTTGTTGATTTTCGCTGATATTGCTATTTCTTTTACATGTATGATTGGCCGCGTGAGTGAATTTAGTTGGTCACCGAAAAGTCCAGATTTAAACCCCATGGACTCGATTTTTATTGTTTTAAGCAGAAAAGTTTCTCGAAATTTAGTTACTTTGGGATAGCAACCTGGATTTTTACATTGGATTATACAAACCTTATATTGATGGAAAGCTTGTCAAAAAAGGTTTTGACCAATGCAATAATACATAAGTGGTACCATTTAAAAAAAAAGAATTTTTGATATTTTTAATTTATCATGTTTTGAAAATCGCAGTAGACAGATGCGACTGAGCAGGTTGTTGAATAAACACTTAAAGGATGCGCAAAAATTCAGGAATCAAACGACGTTAATTACTTTGCCTTCCATCTTGGAGGCATGTGAATCTGTTATTCTGTGCCCCTTTCTAATAAATGATTTCAATTTTCAGCTTGAACTGGAATTTTGCGTTGACCTCGCAGTTGCACTTATTGCAGTTATTTTCGTTACTGTTTCATATTCTTTATACAACTAAAAGAATAGTATACCATCTGTATTTGAATACATTGTAACTTACCAAGAAATTCCATCTTTGGTTCATCTTGTAGAAAAATAACTTAAAGGGAATCTCATCCATCATCGTAGAAATGAACAAAAAGGTGAGACGTTTCTAACTATAATTTTCACCCCCAATGACCTCAGTTCTCTTCTGCTCCTTTCCGTACTACTAAAATAAGAAAAACTACAAGAATAACTTCTTGCTTTTACTAAAATATTATTTACCTTTAACCTTATCTGAAATCCATTTTTCCACTTCCTTTTTCTTTGTTTTTTATTTGTTTGCAATCATAATTATAATTTTTGAAAATGGTGTAATACTTTATCACTAAATTACTTACTTTTTCATTAGATCTTGAGTTTAATTTTCGTGTAAATCGTTCTTTTAACGACGACCGCTTTGTAAACATCAGCCGGTCACATTTTATCTTTTAATGTATGTGACGTATTAACTATCAAACAAACATGCGCACAGTAGTTTAGCTTTAAATATCTTCCATATGTTTTAAATTTTAATTTGATATTGGTAATTGATTAAATTTTATTTTTTTAACGTTCTTTTTCAAAGTTCTTTTAATGTATGTGACGTATTGACTATCAAACAAACATGCGCACAGTAGTTTAGCTTTAGATATCTTCCATATGTTTTAAATTTTAATTTGATATTGGTCATTGATTAAATTTTATTTTTTAACGTTCTTTTTCAAGTTTCTTAGATTAAATATTTGTTAGAACATAACGAGTATTCTGAATTTAAATTATCATTTAGCATATTAACTCTATGCGATTAAAATAGAAAAACCTGCTTTACCTTAGGAAGTCCTCTCGAAATTAAACAGGTTCCTATTTATCTATAATTATAATTTACTATAACAATTATTCTTTTGTACTTTTAACGTTTTATGAAATAAGTTTGTTTAAACTTGTGTTATCAATATTTCCTTTTTATTTTGTTTTCTTTAAATTTTTTTAATCAACCAATGTATCTACGTTATACATTTATCAATTTACTTTTGTTTAATTCCGTACTCACCTCTTTTTGCCAATTTATTTGTTTTTTGTTAGAATTTATTTATTTTTGAAACACGTTATATTTTTGTATGTATTCTTTTTAAGCGAATTAATAATTATAGGTTTTGCTTTATCTAATAACACTCTTTTCTTTTACCTATATGTTTCTCCTTTCTCCTTTCGTACGGTTACCTACTCGCCTCATTGCGACTTCGTTACTCAGGTGTTGCGATAACGGTGTGTTCTTCTTTTGGGGAGCGTCTTCTGACGCCCGTTTTATCTCTACCGGAACTTTCTTGACCCCGCCTGAACCGTCTGACGCTGACAATTCCTTACATCGGAGATTTCTTACATCGGCGATCCGTCTCCTTTTTCCTCTCCGCTTCCCGTTTCTACACGTAAAATATTCGCGTTTCTCAATTTAAATTCAATAGAACGTTGCGGCACAGAATTTTATAGCACCATTTCATTGAAAATATATCTAAGATCGATACAATAAAATATTTAAAACGCCATACGTTGTTAATGTAATCAGTATAATAATGTATATACGTGTAATAGGCCCGTGAGCCCTTTAGAACCAGCAGTAACTGGTTTCAACTCATTAATCTTTGAAGTAATATTTACACGTATTATAATATCATTAACAATAACCTGAATGGTAACGTATTTAAGGCGGACATATAACTTTAATGTAACGCCTATAGTAAGTCCTAGTCTTTAAGATGTTTTGTTACAATTGTCTGGAAAAACTTACAGTAACAGTTTATACTCGTATTCGTAGTACTGCTTTCACAATAACCTCAACATACAACGCATTTATTGCAACGTATTTAATGGGGACATATCACTTTCGAGAAACTTCTGTAGATCACATGTAGTCTTTGAGACAACGTTATAACGCTATTTTTCATAACGTCGTTGGTCGACCTATAAACACGTCCATTGGAAATATCCACCCTATTTCATCGTCAAAATTTCTGGGAGTTGATATGAGCTACGGCTTAAAGTGGACAGCTCAACTAAATTAACTCAAGCACTGAATTCGGGAGCGCCTCTCCAAGGGCTAAGATTTTCTTTCTGCAAAATGATGTTTGTGAACGTTTTAAAATCTCAGTGAAACCACCATTTGCAGACCCTACCTCAGACAAGAAGAAACTTACCGCTTATGAAGTATATGCAATTAAAGTATGTAATTTGATTCATCATTACCGGAATGAAAGTTAAAGTAATGAATAGGAGGACCAGCACAGTAATAGGACAACCCAAGACCAGACCCTACCCAGATACACAAACACTACCACTAGCAACAGCAGCAACTGTCTCTGACTGAAACTTGTAACACCCTCCCCACCACAGTGAAACAACTAAATATCAAGCAGTTTCAACAAACAATCAAATCATGTTTCCCGGCCACTTCATACCGTCTAGTCGAACTACAATAACATCTTACCCTATTATTTTATAAGCCTTGTTTAACATTTTAACTATACACAGTTCTGAATATATATATATATATATATATATATATATATATATATATATATATATATATATATATATATATATATATATATATATATATATATATATATATATATATATATAGTTAGTAATAGAAAGGTAGTTGAAAGTGCATCTCCAATTACTGAATGACATGAAATTTAACCTGATCTAATTATATGACCTTTGCAAATATCTTTTATTTTTTTTTTGTTATTAATTTGGACAAAATTGTCCGACGTACTAAGCATTCCATCCCAATTAGTTATGCTATGTATCCAAAGTATGTATTTTTTTTAAGTTCAAGAAAATTTGGGAGCAAGCGCTTATTCTTGCACATTCCTAAATAAAATATGTCTCAAACAATACGCATTCTGACAGTCAAAATGAGGCCCTTAAAATTTACCGCATGGTGCGGGGGCTCTGGCCTCGCCAGCCCTGAGAAACGTACGTAATAAGCACGTCCTCAGGAACGATAGTTACCACCATTTTTCCTTGCTACTCCTTGAAATTCGCATTGTGTCCTCGACTTTTCTGGTAATAAACTATCAGTTACAGTTGTAGTTTCTTCAATAATCAAAATTGGGTGCCAGTTATTTTAGGAATAAAATAAAGAGCAAGTACGGGCAAAATGAGACAGTTCACTTAAAAAATGATGCGTTGTTATATTTCAATCTACGACTGACAAGATATTATTTATGAATTTACATAAAATTTCATAATGAATTTATGTTCTTGTTGTTTACAGATGAGTAACAAATAGAATTTATTACATTAAACGCAAGATAACGGTTTTTTCTAACTCTAGGAGATTACAGGCTTGACAACTCGCCAGTAAATTTCTCCTCTCGCCAGTAAAAACCCCTTTACTAATAATGCTAATGCTAATAATGCAAAATACTATATATTATTTGTTATTCATTCGTAAATTACATTAATGTCTTGACCTGTTTTTAAACACGTATAATGCCCTAGGACATTATGAAATTACTATGGAAACAAAGTATGTATGGTGCAACTGTTATTAACATCAAATAAAAATTTTAAATAACAAAACGTCAACAAATAAATGTTCTAACCATAGATCTAATAATTATAAATCCATACTTCCAACTATTTATCTAACTATAAATATAAAAATTACAATTTGCGAAGTGGCCTGAAAAAGTACTTTTTCCATTTGAAACAGGACCAGCTGCCATATTTTTTGAAGTAGTGCCAGATTCTGCTACTGTAGATCGTGAAATTGAATTCACACCGCTAATAGTGAGGCATTCACTAATTTAGAGTGATTGCTATTGTCTACATAACTTTGAGCTATTGTTGCACTCTTCCAGCCACCAAGCCACATCAATATTTTTGTTACCGCCTTCGTCAGAGTGTAAAGTTGCTGCTGTACGCCTTAAACAATGTCCTGTATATAACTTAGCATTTGGTAAATTCAAAAAGGGCACAATTTATGGCAGGAATACCCCAAAGTGGTTTTTATCTTCAATAGTAATATTAGTCTTAGATATAATTATTTTACGTAATTTAAAACTTAAAGTACTACCAACGGGTTCTACTATACATCGTTTATCTCGGCAAGGCACAAACAATTTATATTCAGATGCAGTACTGGTTCTTAGTGATATATAATGCCTAATCAGCTTTAATGCACACATTTAATTCTCTTCAATTACTAAAAAATTTTGTGCCCATTTTTGCTTTGAGGAATATCAATTAATATATGACTTTCCATATCGCGAACATCATTAAGACCAGTTCATCCCTTCGGCAAGCTTCAAATACGCCAATGACAAAAGCTACTTTTGATATTTTGGTTGATAATCTCTTTCTGTTTGCGTAAGGAAAAGCTCAAATTGAACAAATTTCTCATTGCTTTTAATTTTTTTATTTACAATTAATTCTTTGCGCAGCATTAAAAATTCTGTCCAAAGCGAATTTGGAGAATATGACTCACTCAAACCTTGAAGTAAGTTAGCTTCACTGTTTCATTTTTACCACAGCACAAAACGACTAAAATGGCGTCGGAAAAGTTGATGTTTGTTTACAAAAACAAAACAGAATACATAGCTACGAAAGGTGACTGAACAAAGTCGATTATATTTTTTTCTAAAATAAGAGTCAAACCCACTTTGTTTATTACTAAAAATACGGATAACAATAAATGTCAAAAATAAAACTCATTATCTTCTTTTAATTGAAAACGCACTAACAGGAGTTTTTAGTGAACACACTGTACAAGTTATGTCCAGAGTTTGGTTTTATTGTGCGATTTTGGGCGACTCTAGCGACATGTTTTAGCGCCGGAAAGTTTTAAAATGTCACACGTGCTATGAATGACAGTTACTAATGACATAGGAAACATTATGTTATCTGTGCTAATGAGTAACCATTATATTTTAAAATCTTTCCAGTGCGCCTCAATACTGTACTAAAAATGCACACATAATTTTACCTCACAATACGAAAGTATTGGGAGGTATTGTAATCGGTCGGCGAAATTTCAAGTGCACCACTTTAGTTTTTGTGAATTAGCGCAAAATAGAAAATATATATATAAGAAAAAATAGATATAGATCCCAACATATTATTAAAGAGGATTAAATTTCCTTTAAAACGAGCTGCAATACTTAAAAATTGCTTTACCGTAAGTTGGAGAAAAAGAGGTTCAAACATGAAAGTTTCAAAATGTACTAGGATATGTACCATTTATAAATATTTTGGAGACATGGAGAAGAAGCATTGCATGATTTTTTGGTTTTTGTAAATGGTATACATCCTAGTACTCAGTTTACTATGGAAAAAGAAACTAATGGAAGTTTACCATTTCTTGACATATTAATATCGAAAAATTCACTATCTCTTAAGGTTTATAGAAAGCCGACACACATTGATAGATACTTTCATAAATTATCCATCCACCATCCACGTCAAAAAATTGGTGTAATTAAATATTTAATAGATCGAGCAAAACGAATTTGTGGCCCTGAATTTTTGAAGGATGAATATAAATATTTGACAAAGTCCTTACAAGATAATGGATATTCACTCACAGACATTAATAATGTTATTACACCTTCTAGACGTAACCTTAAAGAAAAACCAGTTCTTAATGTTGGTACTGCTTTTATTCTTTTTATAGCTAATGTTACAGATAGAATTGAAAAAGTCCTAATTAAATGGCATTAGGACTATTTTTAAACCTGCAAGAAAAATTAAAAAACATTTAAGATCACCTAAAGGTATTCTAAACCTATTATCATCTTCCGGAGTGTATAAGTTATCTTGTTGATGTGGAAAAGTATACATTGAAACCACAAAACGTAGCTTTGATACAAGACGTAAAGATCATAAGATTTTGCAGATTAGGTCAACCAGAGAAGTCTGCGGTGGCTGACCATGCTTTGTATAATCTAAATCATGACACTCAATTCAGGAAATATTGTCAAGACAAACTCATTATTATGTTCGTTTACATCTTGAAGCTACTGAGATATATAAACACCCTACTAATTTTAATAGACAAGAAAAAAATCTCCGTTTAAATAGGTTTTGGCACCTCATAATTTATTATTACAAAAAGGCATAATGATACGTCTTAATTTTGATTTTAATTTTGACTTTTGGTATGTTTAGATTTTTTTCTGTATTTTTCCTAGACCTTGAAGTAAATGCTTTACCAATTATATGTTAAATAACCACAGCACTATAAAGTAACATAAGTAGTTGAAATTAAGATTAAAATTAAAAAAATTACAAAAAACGTTCTGCACTATGCTTTTCATTGTTAATAACACTTGCAACTATTGACAAAGATATCTCTTTGTTAGATTTAACTGGATTATTTTATTTGATGTCATGTTTATATTTGTGAATGTTTCTATCATTTTCAAATTGAAGGTTTTCACAACTTAACACTTACATCATAACTTGATTAAATTTTGTTAAATGTGTTTTTCGGCTGACATTTTTCATTGTTAGCCTTCGCCGTAAGAGGGTGTTTTGATTTGTCATCTTTAAGACAATTTAACAATATTTAATTTTTAACCCATTAATGCCCAAAGTAATACTAGCTTAAGACTTTTAAAATTTCTAATAAAAAATAGCTAAAATACGTTCATAAAGTGCATATTAAAGAAAAAAACCAAAAAAAAATAATTGAGAAAAAAGTTAAAAAGGTGTACTCAGATGAGTACACTGGGCACATGATATACTGCTTTGTATTAAAATTTTCAAAACATTGCCTTGCAATACACAGGGTGTGCACTGTCATCTTACGCGTGCGTGATATGCATGACAACGAAGTCGATTTGGGGTCTTTTGGGGATAATCACCACTAGAATCATGAACTATATCTTGAGGAATACTAGCACTATTTCTCGATTTTTCATTTTTCTTTGTTGAAAATCTGGGATAATGTCGCGTAATATTTCTTGTAAATAAGAGTAGATCCAACTGATGATGTTTCCATACGTTGACTAGTGCAACATTTGGCATAGAAGTAATCAGTACCAACACATTTTTTCCCTCGAATTGCAATTCGGTAATTATTTACACCTTGGTCGCTTGAACCAACTCACTCCGGTTTTACGATCTAAATGCTGCTCCAGATCGATTTATCCTTTTTTTTCTCGGACCATCGGCTTACTTTTTGTTTAGGTGCCACACTGTCATAGTTTGTAGCTATCGTGCATACACTGTTGTCACGGCAACGCATCAAAAGAATTTCATCCTTGGCGTCAAATAAGCTCTCAAAAGATGCTCTATGTAATTTTTCCATTTCCTTGACTGTTGGCAACGGACACGTTTCTGTTCTATTTTGCCTTAAAGTAACTGTTTCCCTAAATCCTTGTACTCTCAAATTACTTAGCAAGGGTATACTAGTAAAATAGTTGTCAAAAAAGACGATATGATCGTTGGCAACACACTGTAATAGAGACAATACAACTTTAGAGCCAAGTGGAAGTTGAATATCATCATTGTTGGTTTTTCCACAGTATGTACCTATAACGGAGCAATATCCATTTGAACTACAACGAGACTAATTTTTAAAAAATAGTACTTGACCATTGCTTCGTCTATTGACAATGTTTTGTGAAAAATACACCATTGTTGAAAGTTTACATTTAGCATATCCATAAGCGGTCTGACTTTGAACATTCTATCACCATTTATTTGTGCGTTGTCATTTACATGCAAATACTTTTTTATTTCTAAATACCTGCTCCTAGACGTGCATTTGGAAACAATGTCTACATGAAGATGCTCATCAAGTGACATATACAGACGCTCTCTAGGAAATCTGTGATATCCAGTCAAAAAGAGTGTTTTAGTTCTTCATTGGTCAGAGAAAATACATGATAATTTTTTTGGCGGGCATAAAGTATGGTCTGATCTAAAATATGTTGAACAATTGTTTCGTCAACCAATTTATCAAATAAATCTTTTGGGCTAAGGTTTTTTAGTTCCTCAGTAACGCATTCAGCTCTTCCAGAAGCTCCATTATTGGACATCACCTGCCAACCGCTATAATTTTTGTAGCCTTTTTTCCAGTGGGTGTAAAGAAATTTAGACCCTTATTTCGGGAATTTTTGATGTTTGTTTGTTTAGCAGGTAACCTGGTTCTTTTAGTACCCAATATCTCATTATCACTATCATCCCATTCAGATTCCAAGCTCGAGCTAATCTCCGTTACATTGTCTAAAGGGTGGATGAAAACTTCCAAATTGCCAGGAACATCACGAGGTAGGTCCGCAGAATCTATAACGTCTTCATCCAGATCTTCTTTGTTTGTCAGTGGGCCAGGATTTGGTGGTAGGAGCACAATGTCAATATTATTACTGCTACAAGAGGCAGTAAAATCAGCTGCTGCAATTAAATTAGGCAATTTATTGCGGCCATAAAGAACAAGTGGATATTGCTGGTCTATCAGAATCCATTATCAGAAAGCTGAAAACAGAACAACTGCGTATACTCTTGCCCAGTGTACTTAACTGAGTACAGCAGTGTGCATAACAATATTGCAAGCTCGGTAAAGTAAAAATGAAAATAATATGTACGACTTACCTTTTTCTTATATTTAACAAAGAGTAATCACCAACGTAAATTTATCTATTACACAAAATAACCTTTAAATGCGAGGACACCAGGAGACACGACGTAAAAGCGCGAATTTACACAAGTAGCGCATAACTCTAAATCCTATATATAGTTACCTATCAGCTTTTACCGACATTGCAGGTAAAGGCGGTATTATGAAAGTCTTCTTAATGACACAAAACTGTTGGCAAGCTTTTCTACTGACTGATAGATGGTCCCAGCGATATAGTTTAAGGCGTACTCAAGCGAGTACAGTGGGCGCTAATCGGTTGACCTAGTTATTCTTTACTAAAATTTAATTCTATAGTTGGCTTTATACGTTTCTCAAACTGCAATATTAATAGCAGGCTGTTGTTTATGTTTTAATTTTTCAACTTTTACAAAATTGCGTACGTCTTTAACAATTTTAATAGATATTACTACTGACGAAGATAACTGTAAGTGTTATCGAAACGTTTAGATTGTATAATTTAAAATACACCATTAAAAAACCCAAAAGAGATAAGTATTTTATAGCAACGACAAGTGTTTCCGGTTAGCCCATGTAAACAACTTTTCATTGTCGAAAAATATAAAAGCACTTTCTGAAGCAATATATTAAAAAGTAACTACTGTGTTTATTAATTTTATAGTTATCGTTTTTAATATCTGATTTATTTTTGTAAATAGAGAGGATTTTAGTATATATGTAGGTAATTTATTTAAGTAGTTTTCAATTAGTACACTAGGTACAAAAGTAATGTAGAATTTTGTAAGTAATACGTTGTTATCATTTAGATATTTTTATCGCTTGAAATACCTTATCTTTAAAAATATGTCATTCAGTCTATGATTGCTTAAACGTACACTTTATTTAAACAAAATTATGCGAAGTAATGGCAGAAAACAATGTATCTAAAGAGATTGCAATCGGAATTGACTTGGGTACAACTAATTCGTGCATTGCGTATTTACAAAATGGAATTCCCAAGGTTATCCCACATGAAAATGATCAGCGCACAGTACCTTCAGTAGTGACTATAGGAAGAGATGGTACACGAGTTGTTGGAAAACACACACGAATACAGACTAATACTGTTAGAAATACTATTTATGGTAAATATGATTAGATCCAAATAATATAATAATTTCTTTTATTGTAGAAAGTAAACGATTGATTGGGAGACGTTTTAGTGATACGTGTATACAAGAGCGAATTTTGCATTGGCCATTTAAAGTTGAACGGGACGAAGAAAGCGGCGCACCTAAAATATGTGTCACCTTATCAGTTCCTTATAAACAAAAGAAGTATTTTTATCCAGAAGAAATAAGTGGTATGATTCTCGGAAAGATGAAAGCTATTGCAGAACAACATTTAAAATGTACAGTTAACAATGCCGTTGTAACTGTACCGGCGAATTTTAATGATAACCAACGACAAGCCACTATTGATGCTGCTACTATAGCAGGATTAAAAGTATTAAAAATTATTAATGAACCAACCGCAGCTGCTTTAGCATACATAGTGAAGCATGAAATATCAGAAGCTTGTACTACTCTCGTTTTTGACTTAGGAGGAGGAACCTTAGATGTATCTATAATTAAGTGGGAAAACAAAGAGTTTAAGGTAATTGCTGTTAACGGTGATCCCGATCTCGGTGGTGCAGACTTTGATACTCTCTTATACAACGAAATAGTATCACTAATAAACAAGCAAGTTTCATTAACGTTTAACACTGTTCAAAAGCGCCGTATTTACGCTCAATGTGTTAAAATAAAAGAGCAACTTTCTGAAACCAGTGAGGCTGTCTTTGAACTTTTGAACTTGGATGATGATTTCGATTTTGAGCATAAAGTTACCAGAGTGCAATTTGAATCTCTTATAAATCAATTGATTAAAAAAGTTATATCCATTGTTAATCTTACGTTAAAGGAAGCATCCCTAACCACAAACGACATTGATAGCGTTGTTTTAGTGGGAGGTTCAACGAGAATTCCTCTAATTCAAAAAAAATTAGAGGAACTCTTCAAAAAACCGTTAAGTTTTGCAATTAATCCTGATGAAGCCGTAGCTTGTGGGGCAGCGCTTCAAGCTGCCCAATTACTGAAAGAAGAAGCCCCTGTATTGCGTAATGTTAATGTTATGATTGATGTGACACCTGCAGCATTAGGTGTTGAAGCAGAAGGAAGATACATGGACGTCATTATAAAAAAGAATACTCCGTTACCTGCTACATTTAAAAAAATGTATACAACTGTGCTAGATAATCAAGACGCGCTAAGAATCATTATATATCAAGGTGATAGCGATTTAACTTCTAATAATACAAAATTAGGGGAATTTGATCTTGTCGGAATTCCACCAGCCCCAGCACGAGTACCTATAGTATGGGTTACATTCGATATAGACAATAATAGTGTTTTAAAAGTATCTGCTATAGAAACGTCTTCAAACCAAGAAAAGGAAGTGGAAATTAAATCAAGCACGGGCAGAATCACCAAGGAAGCTTTTATTAGAATATCTAAAGAGAATGAAGAGTATTTGAAAAAAGAGATTTTTAAACAAGAATGTCAAGATGAAATACATCGTTTGCTAAATTTATGTTTCCAGAAGCGACGTGATGTGAGCAAGGCAAGTGTTAATGTAAATGTGAAAAGGGCCTGCACTGAAACTTTAAGTATATTAATTAAAGACATAGAAAACTTATCTGTAAATGATCAAACTGTTATTTCTAAAATTAATAACGCTAAAGAGATATATGATAGCATCTGTGATTATTTGTTAGAAATTACGTAGTACACGTTTTTTAAGCGATGAAGACTCCTCGCCTTGAATAATAGTTGTTTATTACAGTCGAATTACAAAATATGTTTATATATATATATATATATATATATATATATATATATATATATATATATATATATATATATATATATATAAGGTTCCTTAACCTCTAGCCGTAATTATTAAATAATTGTTTACACCAAAAATGTTGCGTTACATCTGTTATAACAAAGGAGAATTTACATAATTGTAACCTTCCAGATCAACTGAGCTGGGTACACCCGACTGGGTGATGCCGGTACAATTAGAGATTGGCTAACTAGGTCAGAAAATCAAGGCGTAATGAACACTGAGATACAGATATCTGTTTACTTAAGTCCAACATTTCAACTCTAAGAATACAACTAATTTATGTTGGCAAAAGGAATACAAATTCATGTAAATTAAATGTATTTTCATACATCTTCAAGTTCTACGTACTTTCCTACTATAGGTACATGGAACGATGTCTTGTGCTTTTTCATCTATTTCATTTTAATAAAAAATTATTCTAACCTCTATTATATTTCGTTGACATCCAGATGTTTAATCACAATTCCCGGCGCACAGTTGTCTAGTCATCAAAAACGTGAGTTCTTATTTGGCAGTGAATTCTAAAAAAAAGCAAACTATAAAAAGGAAAATTGTTTTTTAATATATATTGTATCAAAAATATACTATATATGTATATACATATATATATATATATATATATATATATATATATATATATACATATATACATATATACATATATACATATATACATATATACATATATACATATATACATATCGGGAGTCCTACGGCTGCAGCGCTTCACGCACTTCGATGTCGATCCTCTTCTATTTTCCCAATCTACTTCACTCATTTCCCTTTTCCTCGTGGTTTCATCTATTTCTTTTCTCCACGATTTTCTTGGTCTGCCTTTCTTCCTTCTGTTGGTTGGAATTTAAGATATGATTTTTCTTGGCCACCTTTCATTCTTCATTCTCATCACATGACCGTATATTAGTTGTGTGCTTTCTATTCGATCCACAATGGTATCTTCTACATGTGCCCTTTACATATCCTCATTTCGGATATGGTTTAACCTGGATAGTATACACGATCGACATATACCATTTCTACTGCTTTTAGCTAGCTTTCTATTTTTGATGTTATTCGCTAGTACTCTGCCCCATATGTTGTTACAGGTTCTACGACAGTACGGTACAATTGTACCTTTGGAATTTATGTAAAGCTTTGAGGACCACGATATTTAGTTCAATCTTTGAATTACCGTTTTTCCCTGAACAATCCTGTTTTGAATATATTTTCTCGTTGAACCTTTAGATCAGGTTCCGAAATATTTGAATTCATTAGTGCTTTTTATAATTTAGAAAATTGCATAACTAAAGGGCAGCAAACGAATTCATTGGTGATAATTTCAACTTTCGAAATAAACCAAAACATAGATTAGATTTGTTAACACATTGTGAAAAAGAGTATGGATAATCCCTAATAATTCGGTTGTTTTCAGGTTTTCTGAAATACGCTCGAACACGTCAATTTAGTTTTTCAGTTTCCCACATTCCGATAAAATTCATTTGTTTTTTTATTGAAATCTGGCAAAAATATCACATCATTTTCTTAAATGACAACATATAGCATATGCTAAATCAATGAAAGGTCTTGTTTCACGCAGTACGTTCCTAGATTTTTGTACCGAGCTGGCAGCGTAGTGGTGACACGAGCTGCTTAGCATTCGGTGTAGTGGTTCAATTCGATTACCGTCCACCTTGTATGAGTTTTTCAGGTTTTCCATTCATAACAATCATTGTTTAGCAACCTGGATCATCGCATAAATGACAATTGTAGCATACTACAGTGCATGAGGTCTATTTTTCCATCAATAACCTTTCCTGATTTCCTTACCGATCAGCGTAGTGGTATACGACACTCTTAGCATTGAGGTATGGGTTCAATCGCATTACCTTACCTATATGAAGTTTCTTCTGGGTTTTCCTCATAATGTGCTGATGGTCACGGCATATAGCACACTCAATGTGCCTACTTAGGCAGTGTTATATTTCCAAAATATCGTTCTTGTCCTTCTGACACACTATTTAATCACATGCATAGTATTATTATGCTGAGAATCCTAATTGTAGCGAAGGAGTCACAAGTCAAAGCACCACAATTCGAATAAAAAAATTATAATTAGATATTGTTGATATGCGCACAGTAGTTCAATTGTAAATTAATATTACCCAGCAAAAAATATCTGTTTCTTGTTTTGTCGGAAAAAGCACACTATTAAACATGGTTTTATTATCAATCAAACTAAAACAACGCGTAATACTAAAAAAAACAAGAGCACAGCAAAGAACAATCAAATAAAAATAAAAATAATAATAAAATAAAGGATGATGTGTTGAAGATAAAATACACAAACAGAAATAGCTTAATTCAGTAAATCCTGAAAGTGACGGTCGGTAACAACTTAACAGTCTAGAAACAAATAGTTCTTGAACTTTTCGTATCATTTCCGGTGAATTTTTTTTTTCCGTTCTTATGCGGCACTTTAGACTAACAATACCTCTTGATCTCTTAAAAAAAACGTTGGATTTCAAGTAACCCCATAAAAAGGAATTCAAATGGGTTATATCAGGTGACTAAAGCTGTCAAAAGCTCTAACTTTAAAAAATTCAAGTAGCCTTCATCTGTAAGATTTCCTTCAAAGAAAAATAGCTTCAATATACCGGCACTTACATTTTTGGATCCAATGCGGATTTTTTTGGACCAATATCGGAATTTCTGCATGTTTCCAGTACCGTTGAGGTAAAAAGTTGCTTAATCTGAGAATAAAATATTTGCGGCAAAGTTTTCATCTTGATTACAAATTGGTTACATGATTTCACAGAATTTCAGTCTTCGATCACTTATTCCTATATTTACTGCTAGTTGCCGACTGCTACTCTGCGGATTTTCTTCAACAGCCAATAGGACGTCAAGCTGCATATCTAACTTCGGCCTTCCATTTCTATGTAAATTTTTAACATGGTCATATTCTTCATATTTGCTTAAAATCTTGCAAACGATGGATTGCGAAATCTACGTTCCGTCTGGATGAATTTGATGGAAAAGTTGACGTACTTTGTTAGTAGACCTGCAACGATCTCCGCAACCAACCATCATAAGAATTTAAGTACTATCTTTTTTACTGGGCGACATTATTAGTTTATTAAAAGAAGGAGTTTTTGAATTACGATGTAATGACAGTAGAATCTTAGTAATATTTAACCTCACCACTTGTCAATACTGACGTTAATTTTTCATTGTTTTTGGTTTGTCTAAGCTTACTATGACCAAAACTACTATTGCAACGACACTGAGATATCGAATGTCTGTTTCCACCGTTGATTTAAAAACAAGTTCAGGCCAAGAAACTGTATGTAATGGCAGGTATTGAATGATACAACCTTAGGGCTATCTTCGTGTGATTAATAATTTGTTTTTGTTTCTGACAAAACAAGAAACAGTTATTCTTTTACTGGAAGTAACAGTTATTCTTTTACTGGAAGTAAATCTAATTTAATTTTAAAAATTGAACGACGACCATTTAAGGAAAATATCGATGACGTCAATAAAGAACAAATTAATTCTATCAGAATATGTGGAACTGCAAAACTAAATTAACGTCTTTGAGCGTCTTCCATAAACCTATCAAATTAGTAGCGGTAGTCCATACTTTTTTCCATACTGTATGTGACCGGTGATATAGGATACATAGATCGTCTTATAAATTTGAATTTAGAACACAGGTAGAGTGGAATTGGTGCTTAGAAAAAGAGAGAGAAATGTTATTATACAGTCCTTTGTTTTGCAGCTAGTGTTACAAGTATGACACTCACTAGAAAATCGGCCGGTCAAGGCAAGGTCCACGGTACCGACATATCTCAGTGGTAAGGTCGTGGTTATTCCTCGAATTACAAAAAGGGCATTCGTTGAAACTGAACAAAGTCACATTCTATAATAAAATATCTTTTAAATTCTTAAATTAATCATATCATGAGCGAGATCAGGAATGCCAACTCTTCCGTCAAAAATTCGACAAATTTACACAATCTCTGCTTAAATATAACTTCAAAAATTCAGCATAAAAACAAAATTATCTAAACTATTTAAACAGAACACTTATTTCGGACTCAAAGGTCTACGAAACTTTTACATTAAAATCAAATAAGAAACTCTTATTATTCAAACTCGGAAAAAAAATCATAACCTACTTAATCAATCGTACAATATTACTCAACCATTCATGGTTTTAAATCTGGACGTGTTTTAATTTCGAACTCACAAACGCAAAAATTTTAAAATAACCTACATCACAATCAAAATAACATGTAAGTATAAAATATACACAAATATAACTAAGCTGTCTTGAGGCACTAAACGCATAGCACAAAGGAAAATAATAATAGGATTTATTGTCCAACAAAAAAATATTCAGTAACAGGACAATTTAACAAAACTAAAGTACATACGCTGTACACGACTTATTAAGTAAAACTATTTACATGTGTTGTAATTAAGGACCTTAGCGTACCGTTAAATATATCTCTTGACCAATATACGAAAACGTTGAAGTAAATTAGCAATAATAGGATAGGACAATCAAATTTCTTGTGAGTAAGCTTATAAAAAAAAAATTACACTAATGTGAAACCTTCTGTCTTCATGTGACGTTATATTAATCAAGTAAGTAGCTCATTATGTGGATATCCTCTCTCAGGTTTGTTACCGTTACTTTAAAGGCTAAAAATTTAAAAAATGTTCGTTTCACAGATTGCAATACATTTATTAGTTACCATAATGAGGGTACCACACTAAAAGCAATATTCTAGTTTTAAACGTACTATATAATAATAAAACGTGTTAGATTCGTCTCACCAATGCTATAGTGAATTGGTTCTATGAAATTATTTTACATTTTTCGATGTTTAAGGATAAATAATTACTTGCACACCGCCATTCAACCAAGACATATAGACTTTTCTGTAATATAACACTGTCACCAGTATTTGAAATTGGTAAACAAAATTTTGTATCATCCGCAAACATGAACATACCACAAGATAACTTATTCGGTAAACCATTAATAAATATTAAAAACAACAACGGCCCACGGTTGGACCCTTGTGCTACTCCTGAAGTAACAGTAATAGAATCGGACTTAAAAGTCTTGTAACATATTGCACGCGATTATTCAGGTACGATTTAAACATTAGTAAAAGATTATTGCTAAATCCAAAGTTATAGTGTTTGGTAATAATAATACTGTGTGAGATACGGTCGAAGGCCTTGGAAATGTCGGTATGAATAGTAACTACTTGAGCTTGTAAGTCGTAATGTTTGGATATTAATTGAAAAAAACAAGCCAAATATGCAGTTATGGATCCGTGTTCTACAACCATATTGGACTAAAGAAATGTATATTTTTATTTTTGGATAGGTAAGTTCGTATAAAACTATTTCCAAAACTTTGCCAAAATAGTTTAATCTACAAATGGGTCTGTAATTAGAAATTTCGCTTGCATCACCAGCTTTAAAAACTGGACAAATATTTGCTGTCTTCCATAAGTCGGGAAAAGTGCATATTTTCCATGCTTTATTAAAAATAATACATAGTGGCTTGGCAAAGTTGGTGTTAAAACGTTTAACAAAGTACGAGGATGTCTGATCAGGCCCTGATGTTGCCTTATGCTTAAGTTTTTGGATTGCTGAAATAATAACTTCTTCAGAAATTTCTGATATTCTGATAATCGAATTCATTACCTGTGGTTACGTTTCAACATAAAAAACAATAACAAATACTTCAAATTCCGCAAGATTATTCTGCACAAATAGCAATTAAGTTAACTTTATAAACAGAATAATGAAAGAATGAACACAATTTCACATTAAAATTTACAAAAATTATTAACATATTTCCTGTAATCACAGGGACAATAAAAGTCAAACAATCAGTAAATCAGTTTTTACTCGTATACTTCGTTAATGAAAATTTTATCCAAGAGTATCCGAATTCCAAATATTTAATCATCAAGTTCTAACCCCAACGTTGCACTTTTTTCAATCTAAAAAACTGTAATCCTTTATGAACAACGTCCGCAAGGGCGTCAATATACAACAATTGCTTTTCGCATCACAAGAAGATTTCCATAGTTCAATTACCTTCTTAAACGATATATGAGCTTGCAGCATCCATTCGCTACTTACCACATAACACCTTACGCTACCTCACTCACCCCGGCCCTCAGGCCTGCACCCCACAAAGCTACATGACTTCTATTCTCGACATCCTAACTTCAACTACACAAAATACGAATGACAAAGTTCTCCTCTTCCCCTCACACACATACATGCGTACAAACGGAATCCCCAGAAACAAAGCAACAATCGATAGAATGGAACACTCTGGTTCTCCTAGGTCTAAAAATGTCGTGTTCAAAATTTGCTCCAAAAGTTCTTGCTTCAGTTTTTGGGATTGCCAAGGATTAATCATGATTAATTTTCTGGATAAGGTAGAACAATAACTGGGAATTACCATTCGACGTTACTGGCCACTCTACGAAAAAAATTATGGAGAGACGATGCGGAAAGTTGTCTAAAGGTATTTTGTTTTGCAGGACAATGCACCTGCACACAAATTGCATGTTGCCAGGCCTCAGTTGAAAAATAGTCTGAAAGGTCGTCAATTTTCTTCCAACGAAAAGTGATAGAAGCTGTGGAGGTCTGGTTTGCACAGTAACATAAAAAGTTTTCTTTTGAAATGTCTAGAGGCGTTGCAGGGTCGTTATATAAATGTATCCAATTAAGAGGAGAGTACGTTGAATAATAAAATACTTTCACTTTCAAGTTTTGTTTGTTTTATAGTAGGCTAAGAATTTTTCTATACATCCTTGACTATCAGTATAATTAATTCGTAATAGAATTTGGCGCTAATATGTCCATAGAGTAGTATCCATTCAATGTTACAGACATTTGATAAGATTGTTGATAGCGTATTTTAATAATTAAAGACAGAAATGTAGTTAGGAATATTATGGTACGATGGAGCTCCCAAATACCTATGCTTGTTGGTGTACCAATATACAGTGTATCCCAAAATTTGAAACGCTCAATCATCTCAGTCATTTGTAAAGTGACAGATGAAAATGGGAGTTTACGTTAGCAATCATTCTCCATCCAACAAAGGTTTTTAGTGATGCAGTGTTGCCGCTTCTAGTAAAATTAAAAGCAACTTTGATATTTCAAACGAAACACCAATTTTTAATTCCCGGAATAAATCTAAATACATCTTATGTATGAAGTCCTTTACCTAACTTCAACCATTTACGAAATAATTGACAGACCATTTCGACATTTTGATAGGCTGTAAAATCTAAACCTTAAGAGATCAAGGAAAACGGTTTGCGCATTCCTATCTTTGTTTTCATAAGCTATCGATTGATAAATACAAAAACATCTAATCTTCTAACAAGGAATTTATTGAAAAATTGTTTAAATGTTATGAAACTATGTACCATGTAACACTATTGCTGGTAGTAACTGCACTTAATTGGTAGTTCAAGCAGATTTGTTCTATTAACCTAGTGCCCACCTCAATTTTTAGGTGAATTTAGGTAAACATGTATTGATATTGTTATTTAGAAAACTTTTAAACGCCATATAAGAACATATTGTCACTCTCCACTAAATTATAATCTTCATTTTAGAAAAGTGAAGGACATAAAGAAATAACATCAAATACTATTTATGGATGGTGCAAAAGATTTGATACATTTTACATTTAGTAATGAATTAATGATAGTTTGCACAATTTGCCAAATTTAAATATAAAAGAGATATTTATTATATTTAATAATGCATTATAAGCTTTCCGTTGCAGTTGAAGCTATGTTTATTTAGTACCTACGTAAAGGATCAATTATTAGATAATAACTTCGGAAATGATTTAATCTAGCAATATGTTGCATCAATGTTTATGTATAAAGTTTAAACCAGATATTGAACAATGTAATACAACTTATGACTTTAGTTATTTTAAAAATAACATCTACCTATTTTGGTGCATTAATTACTTATAACTTTATTCATTATACATTGGTTCTGTAACTTTTTGTTATATTAATTGAAATAAAACTAACTTTAAATATGTTAATAATTTCATAAATGAGTGGTAACGATATTCAGTATTTATTATAGAAGACATTGAATATAATTGTAACTGCCACTAGAATTTAGTGCATAGAATATATTAAAAGTAGGTGTCAAAATTAAAACCGATATATGCATCTAAGCCCTAGTCTAAGATCTAAGCCATTTACTTCAGTGTTAAATAGTCCATTATTATAAAATTAAAATTTTTCAATAGATTTCAAGTTTGAAATACAAAAACATGTACCACCTTTAAATAACAGTTTGTAGTACGTTTACATTTATTGTTACTTTAGAGCAATAAATTCTGTTAATGAAATAAAATTTCATCCCATCATTAACCACACAAAAGTGAGGTTAATTTGTTTAATTTCAAAACCAGAGGCGTCAACTATTTCTATTTATTTTAGTTCGAATTTTTAGAACTTTTAACGTAGTGATTGAAATAAGCCATACAATCCTATAATACAATTATACAATAATTTATTGTTATGAGATCGTTCATTACAATATTAGGTACGTGTATAAAACGTTCAAAGGTCATAAGAATCTTAATGAGTCGTTGTTACGTATTACTCTTACGTCTCTGTTTTATACTCTATAGGAGTAGAAAAGCATAGCACACAACTCGTGGTAATGCCTATTATGCAGTCGTGTAATTGGCTACTTACGAACCTTATTATGTAATATATTATTTTGTTCATGTATGTTATTTTGTTCATGCCCATAGCCCATTTTATGTTTATTAAAGTATATTTATTGCTGTATTTTTAAACTTAGCTACAATTAGGTCTCTAATAACCATTCCATTCTGCAAAATTCTTGAGATGCATACTAATCAGTTGCATCTGGATCGTGATCAGTAACTGCTTCGACATCAAAAACGGTAGATCCTTACCTCACCTAAGTTGCATAATACATAAGAACTGTAGATTAGTTTTAACATTCTATCTATTGAGCAAATTTAAATGGTACATTCTACTGAAAAGTTGTTTTTGTAGTCCAAAAGCATCTTCCACCGACACCCTACATGAGCTTTTTATGAAACTTTATTTGCCTATTTGTTAAGTGAATATTGTCTTTATAGGGTACGATTAGATTGCGAAGACAAGGATATGCACTATCTCCTAATATGTACTCAGTTTCACCTAGAAATACAACGATAACTGATGACAAGATTTGTATTGGCACTTACCTCTACAAAGACTGGAAAGGTTCTCATAAAGAGGTGAACATTTGAATACCCTGGCATCATGAGCGGATCCCGGATAACCAGCAAAAACATCCAGAAATTTATCATTCTTATTTACGAGCGCTTGTAATTGGAGAGAAATACATTTTTCTGTTTATGTTGCAGGCTTATCAATTCTGATGTGTGCAGCCAATGCAATCACGTTTAGTGTATTATTCTTATTATTTTGGGTGAAAGGGAGTTTGAGTAGACTTGGGTTCATCGTCTAAAGTGACTTTATTGTACTAATAGTCTTTGTGAAACAGGTTATATGTATGTTATTCACAATATAATCAGAATAATTACCAATAATTCCAGGAAAGTTATATTTCTGATAATAATATCGCTTGGTTATATTCGTTTCCTCCTCTGTTAGAAACTGGTTAACCCTATCAATAATTGAGAATCCTGTTTTTGCGGCCATATTAAACTTCTCCATCAGTTCATGACAGGTTATGCTTTCATGGCCCACATAACACAAAAATATTGGTATTTGTTTCCATGCCCTTATTGGTTTTGGCCTCGTGCACTGCAAAGAAAACAATAATGCAGGTACCTCAACTATACATGTTTTCGAAATAAACTCTATTTAGTGGCCACATTCAACTTACAGTGGATGGTTTTGAACAGTTCAGAATCGGTGTATAAATTTGTTAGATGTTCGACTACATCTTTCTTTAGTCGGAAATTTTAACAAATTAATTGATAAATTAATAAAGGTACAACCTTGACTACATATTCTTGAATTACACCTCTTGCTCGTGATTGCCACGAGCAAGAAAGATATTCTCGACAGCGACTTCTTCATTAACTTCTGAGATTTCCTCTTCTGACTCTTGCTGTAATAAAATAGGGTATTGTGTTGCTTTCTATGGCTGGTTTGAGTGGTTCATCATTTTCTTCCACTGTTTTATTGAACTGACGTGTTTCAAAAGTTATTCATTACACTTTTTCCTTAATTGAACCCAAGCTTTATATGGATTTGTAGATTCAATGTTACCAGTCCACTCTCTCTTGTGAAAGAATGATTCGCGGAATTCAATAATTTCCTCTTTGTCGATTACTTCCTCAAACTTTGAAAGAACCATATAGTTCAAATTATGCTCTTCACTTTCCTGGGTTGACACAACATCTCTGTTTGGAATGCATTTGGTGTAATCGACATTTCTCATCAAATGGGTACAACTTACACTTCCTGAACTCATATTGAATAGTTTTTGGTATTGCATAAATTTGAAACACACTACACAAGATCTTGCCAAACGTAAATCTCGTCACTTTTTAGGGAAATTTTGAAGTTCAAGTTCGGACAGCTGATGTCCAGCCAGATTTTAATGGTTTAAATACCCTCTACATCCACTAGTTGAGTTATGTGAGTTGCATTTGAAATAACGCAATGCGAATTATTCCATGTTCATCACATAATTCGCGTACTTGTTTGTTATATGAGACCCATGACCACAAAAAAAATTACAAGTCGGGTGATATTCTCGTTTTGTGAAGTTATTTGAAATATATTCAAAAAATGCTTCATCCAGACAGAATTAGATCTGCCCCGTCCCCAGTTACTTGGAACTGATTCAACGATGACTTTCGGCCTCATTTTATATGGAAAAATTATCATTGGCCGTCAGCTGAGAAAGTCGCCATTACTGTAAGTTGTTCTTTTTCTGAGCTGACTCTCTCTTAGAAATCCTCATTGTCATTGGCAGGACCTAATACTTTCCCACTTTTCGGACACAGTTTAAAACCTGCTTCATCGCCATTAAGTATTCGAGCAGGCTCCTCAGGTACATCCTTCATTCCAACTTCTTATAGATAATCCTTATTTCGTCGAACCAATTCTCCAACCTGTCTGACAGCTGCCCTAGCTTTACTGACAGGTTCAGTATTCTTCTGCTTGATAGAGGATGCCTTTCAAGGAAGCTTTCAAACCAACAGCGACCAGGTAGTCCATCCTTCGAGAAGTACTGTGTCCCCCTAACAGATTCCTTCAACATTTTCTGAACAGTTAGGGCGAGGTTTCCTTTGTCCACAGGAAAACCTTTGCGCGCCATCTCAAGTATCCTGTTGACCAATACTTCTTCTTCAACTGATAATTCAGTCTTGGGTCCCATTTTGCGTTGAAGAGGAACTTGCCCAGATATTATGCGTATGAGGGTAGCTCGGAGAACTCCAAATTTTTGTGTAGCTTTATTTTTGGACATACCACCTGTCCCTAATAGCTTTAATCGCATTCTGCAAGTTCACGTCATCGTATGAAAAAATACCATTGCGTTTTTTTTCTTTTGGTATTTCTAAAAAAATAAAAAAGAACCATCAAGTAGCATCATAAAACATGTATTTAGATACTTTTCAATGGAAGTCCATTACTGAAAATGGCGTGTTTAGTAATAGACACTACCCATGTCCATTACTAAAGTTTTACCAATTTAGCGTTTCACTAATGAACACCCCGATAAAAACCAAAAACGAGGTTGGGATTGCTCTCATAAATTCATTAATTAATTCACTTAGTTTACTCTTAGATGATCACCAGATAGCAACAACAACGTTGTGCACTGAGCACTACTGTCTATCTCCGCAATTTGCGACTGACTTGCCTGCACACTCTATGAGCTGTTATTTCTGAACACACATACACTTCTCCATGCAGTTGACAGCACAATGAAGTTAGGTGCACCCATCTTCCAGGACTACTTCCACTACTTGATGTATATGCAACTTTAATTAGTAAATGGTATAATTTTACCACTTCTACTAAACTTTATCGATTTTTTAGCGATTAGGTGTCCATTACTGGGACAGTGTCCATTTCTAGAGCAGCTACCCTAATTAAAATACTTCAGCAATACCTATATTAATTATTTATGACTAAGAATTAAGGATATATAACGTATTGTGACTTGTGAGGTTATGTTACACAAAAACAATTAAAATTCGCCGTTTCTTTCGTTGTTTGACACACTGGTTACACTCGGTGTAATTTGTCGTGTGTGGAAGAAATACAACTAATTGTAGTAGCCTGCCGAAGTGGTATAGAGGGAAACTAATGTAAAGGTATTTAATGAATTTACTTCAATAATCACATGAAATTATTTGAATTCTTTCCTGTGAATTACGCGCTCAAAAAAATTTTTTTTTTTTTTGGTTTTCGGTTTTTAACATTTTAACTTTGAGATGTTCAGTCTACGCGTCTATTTTACTTTGAACGCCTTCAATTTTGCCTTGCACGTAGCCGATTCTTCACCTTGAATAATCAGTACGCTATAGCTTGTTTGCAGATGATTAGTTTACATTTTGTTAAAGACTTGACCAAACTGTATTTTAACTGTTTTAACGATTTAACGATTAATCATTTTTATAGATGTTTAGTATTTTTTTTAGTTTCATCACCACACTATAAGAAAACAACGTTTATTAATAAATGCTCGGCTTAGTTTGCGTTTTGCAATAACTGAACTCAAACTTCATGGAGATAAACGTCTTATCTACATATTGCTAACTAAATCTTGGCCTATAAAATATTTTATCAAGGTTTTTTTTTATTAACACTTGTCTGAAATCATTTTTAAATCAGTTTTTCTATTTACACCAACATGGATTTAAGTGGTGTGTAGCAACACATTCCTAACATCTTTTCATTCCTTAATTCATCACTTGTAGGTATACAAGTTACATACAATGAAAGAAAAAACACTTTTCTTGAACATGATATTATTAAAGATCCACTAAAGTTATTCGATAAATGGTTTCAAGAAGCTAAAGAGTCTCCAACGATTCAAAATCCTAATGCAATGGTGCTAGCCACTGCTACTAAGTATACTGTCGTGCCATTCAACTGTATTCATGTGTAACGTTTTATTTATTATAGAAATGGTTTTCCATCTGCTCGTATGGTTATGTTAAAAGCTTGTAATGAAGAAGGGTTTCAATTTTACACTCAATACACAAGCCGTAAAGGACGAGAATTGGTTTGTTTGTTGAAGATCTACGATAAGTTTAAAAATTTCAAATTTAAAGGAGGAAAATCCAAATGTCGCTCTAACATTTTATTGGTCAGTCCTTAACAAATCTATACGAATTGAAGGTGTTGCAAATAAATTACCAATGTGTGATGCAGAAAAGTATTTTGATTCTCTTCCATACGAATTTCAAATAGGAGCTTTATATACTGAACAAAGCAGATTGGTAGAATGTCGTCTTAAATTAAAAGAAAGAATGGATGAATTTTTGCATAGATACAAAGAAGGAAATGTGCCTAAGCCCCCACAATGGTACTTTTTATTTATTTTTTTTTTATTAATTTATTTGCAATTTATAGGGGTGGTTATACTGTTGTACCAAAATCAATTGAGTTTTGGCAAGGACAAACCGATCGCATTCATGATCGTTTTAAGTTTAGACAAGCAGAGCATGGTGAAATTCCTGATAATGTGCTAGCACATAACGGTACGGGAAAATGGATATATGAACGGTTACAGCCTTAAGCTTATTTCATGTAAATGACGAAAATAAGTTATTCAGCTATAAATGCTACATTTTTTTTAATTGTTGTATATTGTAATAAAAAAGCCGATTTTGAATAAATATGTTTTAATAAAAAAAAATTAAGATTCAATCGGTACTACTTATTAAATACTTAACCACAAAAAATTACTTGAAAAGTTAACAAGACTACCACAATTGTAATATATATTTTCAATACGAAAAATAATTCTATATTCCATTTATTAACAATACTGTTTTGCTGTTAACCCCTTCCGCTCCATCGTATCCACGTATCGATATTTTGAGTCTTAGAAGGTTTTAGCACGATATCCACATATGGATATTCTCGCTTACACTTTGCTATTGCGACCCAACGGCTAGTATTTTCATATAGTTGTTGTTTATTAGCATGGTAAGAGCTTCTTTTCCATACGTGGATTGCATAGGTATTTGGAAAAAAGGTCCATATTGCTCGAGACGTTCAAGGCCACGTGTGTCGTCTCGAATGGAGTGGTGGTGGTACAACGGTCATTATTATTTCGTCTAACAAACGAGTTTAGTTTCGTAGAAAACATAGGCGAATGCACACTGTTTGGTGTTTCGAATATAATGGATTCCGACTCGTACGGGATAAACGATCTTAGTTACCGCGACCCTGGCAGTGACTACTCAGAAAGTGAAAGTGACTTTTCAACTACGGAAGAAGAGGATAGTATTCCTGGTGTCGAAATGGACGAATGGACAACAATTGTAGAGCCATTTGACGATGAACTTCCCCAGCCAATACCAGACTATATATCGGAATTTGACTTCCATCCCGCTATTGATTTCGAGGAATCTTGCTGCAGGTTTAGAATCACTTATATCGCCCACTGTTGTAAATGAACTTTGCAAGTGGACCAATAGAAGAGCGGACATGCTTTTAGAGGCTAATCCAGAGAGAATAAATGTTTTTGGTTTAGCGTACAAAGAAGTAGAGATGAACGAAATTTTTTCTTAGCCTTGCATTTTCTCAAATGGTCGTAAAATGCCCACAACTCTCCGATTATTGGGGCAAGGACCATTTGTGTTCTGGCCCACCAGTGTTTCATAAATCGGTAATGAGCCGAAATCGGTTCCTATCAATTATCAAATTTATTAGATTCTCACCACCTGAAGCTGCTAGACGTAATGCGCCACTTAGGAGATTGGGAGTTTTTATAGCACTTGTGAGAGAGAAAACTGCCAATTGTTAGTCGATCCCGGGCCAGTAGTCGCCGTTGATGGGCAATTGATGTTATATAAGGGACGCCTACACTTTAGGCAGTATATAAAAACTAAAAGAAACCAATTTGGAATCAAATTATTGTCCCAGTACACCTGAACTCAGAGGATGCACTTGGAATTTCTGTGTATATATCGGTAAGAACATATATAATGTATCGTATATACCTGGTTCGGATAACCTTGCATTCTCCGAGAAAATCATAGTGCACCTTAATCAAAACCTTCTAAATAACAATCGGGAAATTATTGTAGACAATTTCTATAACTAAGTTCGACTTATTTACTGAATTTTTGTTAACACAAAAAACGTACCTTACTGGAACTGTTAGGGTAAGCAAGGTGTTCCTAAGGAGTTGGAATAAGTTCGCTAGACCTACATCAAGCTTACTTCATTCGAAAAGATATGCTTCTTTTGGTGAGATTCAAATATAAGGAAGACGTTTATCTCATAACCAGTAAACACAAGGCTGCTTTGTGTCCTAAATAAAGATATGCACGGAGAGGAGGTATAACACAATTAGGTCTCCAGACCTAACTTTTAGATTTTCATTTGTGGGGCAAATAAAAGATCTCGTTTATGCCGATAGACCCACAACAAGAGCTAACATGATTTAAAGAATACGACAGACAATACGAAGTATTTCAAGGGCAGAAATTGAAAATGGTGTTCTCTCCACCCGTCAGCGATTGATTTCATGCATTGAAAGTGATAGACGACATTTCGAACATCTAGGGCGACACTAATTACGTAATTATTTATTTAAGGTTTTAATTGTTAGATTTATCACATTATTATTTTGTAATTTGTTCTCATTGTTAGTAGCGACAGCATTACATTTAGGTAATCTAGCGGCAACCATAACATTAGAATGATGACAGTTTAAATTACTGCATACCAATGTAAGATCATTTCATCCAGGCTAAATTTAATAATTTCCGTTAACGCGAACTAGCCTACTAGACGTTGGAAGAACAATTCCCGCCATTTACCTGTTTCTTACGATATCTCAGGATAGGAAAAAGATATCGACTTGCAGTTTTCACTGTTTTATTACTAATTTAGTCTACTTTTTAAAGACCTACTTAAATTTTTATGCTTCCATTTAAAATTGTAAAGAAAAACACAATATTAAAAATATTAAACAGCGCCCTCTAGCATTTATGTTATTAATCAGATTGCTTCAAATTTACAAATTTTCTATTGTTTAACAAAAGCTCTTTCAAACAACATCAAGTTTATTAAAATCGGTCAAGCAGAACCTGAATTAAAGGCGTTTTTCGTAACAAGGTTCCACCCCCACCCCTTATTTGAAGAGATAGACTAAAACTTGTCAAATAAAAATATGCAGAATTTGTCGAGGAATCTGATTATAATATTTAATATGCCCCTTAATTGAGTAAATTTTGAAAAATTTGCTTTTAAAATTTTAACTGTCAAATATACCCTCTAGCGGTGGACCTACAATTCTGAAAATAATTTCCAGGCGTTTCTCGAGGCCACTTTTGTTATAAATTTTTTTCCCGAACCTGTGCTATAATCCATTCCTGAGATATGGCCGACAGCCGTTCTTAGTTAGCCACCGGTACAAATATACCAAACTGTGCTACGAGCACTATTACTAAAGTACAGCCAGGGATGCCAAAGATGTCAGAGAATTATGAACTTGATACAAAACACAAGAAGAATGTTCATGTTATGGTTGATTTCCAAAGGAAGTTGGCAAAATGAGCCCTTAGGAAAGTATGTGCAATTTGCAAGTGACGAGTGAGAAAGTGGACCAGAAATGTTGCCTTCTGTGTCCTGAAAATCGGGTTTGTGCTCTTCTGAGCATTTTCAACCACAATGCCACAATGATTAGGACTGCAGCGTGTTCTGTGACTTTTTTATTTTAGTTTATTTTATGCAAATGATTTCTCAATAATTTGTTTGTTTTCTGTTTCATTATTTCCTTACTATATAAAGATTTTCCTAAGGTGCAATCGTAACAAAATTACATACAATTATATGATATCCGTACGTGGTATAGAGAAAAATTTCGGGGACATAGTGAATCCATATGTGGATACTTTGCTAAATTATCTTTAAAAAAATTGAGCGTATTTTTTCAAATAGAAAAACACAACAAAGCTGAGTCTTAATTATGTGTCTAGAGTAATGATTTTCATTTTAACAAAAAGTTGGATTGGTATACATCACAGGAGTTCCAGAAGTTGTCTAGAGCGAAAGGTTGATTGTTCCTATGCGCGTTTTTCTCCATCTAAGGCCTGCGGTGCGTTAAAAGTTTTAAACGTCAACCACACAAAAAGTACTTGGTGGATTTGATCAGGTTTATTTTGTTGGACTTTACATAAACAGCAGATATAGCTTTTGACGCAAATTTCGAACAAGTGCCGGAGAAAAGCATGTGTTGGCATTCAGAAAAGCTTTGCATATAAACCAGTGCGAGTCCGTACAATGGGTCCGTTCAGCAAGTGCACGCAAAAGCAACGATCGACATGTTCTACAAATGTTCTCGAAAAGGCAACTTTGCTTACACCGGAACACTCCAACAGGCAGACATGTTGTAATCTCCGTAGAAAGATGAAAGACAAATGTTGGATTGAAATTTGCCTTTTGGCATCACGGACCAAAACTACTATAATAACATATGGAAGGAAAGTGCCTGGGAAGAAATATCTCGAGAGTTGGTTTAACAAGTAAGCAATTTAAACAAAAGAACGCTTGTTTTAATTTTTAAGAAAAAACGTAATGCTACGCTTTCAGTATTGGAGTTATAACATATATTGTTTCCTTGCGATAAAGCATTATTTAGAATTTTTCTGAGAAATTGGATAAATTGTTCAGTCCTATTGATAGATCAAAGTTTCTTCTGATTCACCAATGTACCAAGAACAAGAATCTTCTCTTATAAAATTGTGTGGAGCTGTACACGCTAGTGCAATTTTGTCCAAATACTCTGTGTAAAATTATTGTTTATTTAGTTCTAAATTTTTGGTTAAAATACCAAACACATTTTACTCACTTCCCAATAATTATAAATTTAATTGCGCTATTATTTTGCATTTGAGATCCCAGATAGGGTCTCATTACGTTTTCAATCACGGATAAGTCATCCCACTATTACATGTGGTGAAAGTATATTAGTTTGAGAAAAAAATTTAACGGACGGAAATGTAATGTATTCGATGTTAATCGTTTTTTCTAAAAATTACGTCGCTATATCTGTCATACGCTCCAACATCTACGGTATAAATCTATAATTTTCTACCAACAGTGCAAGTAACACGATAATAAATTCTCGTGGTAGTTCTATTTGGTATAAAATATTCCAATTCCTGTCACCTGTTCCATATATAACATTTCTGACAGTAAATTCACTAAGACGGTGACTAAACACAATAGATGAAAATGAACCGCCATATCCAAGAAATCTACAACGCAAATCTAAAAGCGTTAGCTAAAAACAAATTTAACTTTCTTTTATAAAATAGTTATCTTTATTTTGTTGTATCTCAATACCGAAAAGCTCAAAATGACTTTAGAAAATCAGTGATTTAGATTAACATCAAGAAAAAATGCATTATCAGACACATCAACAATCAGCAGTTTACTTGGGCGCCTCCTGTTACATCTCCTTAAATACCAAATAACGGGGGGTATGGACGGTGTGTGAGCGTGTGAGTGTGTGAGTGTATGGTGGTGTGTAAGTGTGTGAGTGTGAGTGTGTGGTGTGTGTGTGTGGTGTGTTTGTGTGGATGTGTGAGTGTGGGTGTGTGGGTGTGCAAGCGTGTGAGTGTTGTGTGTGGATGTGTGAGTGTGTGGGGTGTGTGAGTGTGTGGGTGGTATGTGAGTGTGTGGTGTGTGGGTGTGTGGTATGGGTTGTGAGTGTGTGGTTTGGGTGTGTGGTGTGTGGTGTGTGGGTGTGAGTGTGGGGTGTGTGGTGGTGTGTGGTGGGTGTGGGTGTGTGGGTGTGTGTGTGTGTGGGTGTGTGGGTGTGTGAGGTGTGGTGTGTGTGTGTGGTGTGTGGTGTGTGAGTGTGTGGTGTGTGGTGTGTGAGGTGTGGGTGTGTGAGTGTGTGAGTGTGTGGGTGTGTGAGTGTGTGGGGTGTGTGAGGTGTGTGAGTGTGTGAGTGTGTGGTGTGTGGTGTGGTGTGTGGTGTGGTGTGTGAGTGTGTGGGTGTGTGGTGTGTGGGGTGTGGGTGTGTGGGTGTGTGGGGTGTGGTGTGTGGGTGTGTGTGTGTGTGGTGTGTGAGTGTGTGAGTGTGTGAGTGTGTGGGTGTGTGTGTGGTGTGTGAGTGTGTGGTGTGGTGTGTGTGTGAGTGTGTGGGTGTGAGTGTGTGGGTGTGTGAGTGTGTGTGTGTGGGTGAGTGTGTGAGTGTGTGGAGGTGTGAGTGTGTGGTGTGTGTGTGTGTGGTGTGTGTGTGCGAGTGTGTGTGTGTGGGTGTGTGGGTGTGTGAGTGTGTGGTGTGTGTGTGGGTGTGTGGTGTGTGAGTGTGGTGATGTGTGGGTGTTGGGTGTGTGTGGTGTGTGTGTGTGTGTGTGTGAGTGTGTGAGTGTGTGGGTGTGTGGGTGGTGTGTGAGTGTGTGTGGTGTGTGTGGAGTGTGTGGTGTGTGAGTGTGTGGTGTGTGGGGTGTGAGTGTGTGAGTGTGAGTGTGTGGGTGTGTGAGTGTGTGAGTGAGTGTGTGAGTGTGGTGTGTGGGTGTGTGGTGTGTGGGTGTGTGTGGGTGTGTGTGTGGGTGTGTGGGGTGTGGTGTGGGTGTGTGGTGTGTGTGAGTGTGGGTGTGTGGTGTGTGAGTGTGTGTGTGTGTGTGGTGTGTGGTGTGTGGGTGTGTGGTGTGTGAGTGTGTGGGTGTGGTGTGTGGTGTGTGTGTGTGTGTGTGTGTGTGTGTGTGGGTGTGTGGGTGTGTGGTGTGTGGGGTGTGTGGGTGTGTGGGTGTGAGTGTGTGAGGTGTGTGTGGGTGTGTGAGTGTGTGAGTGTGGTGTGTGGGGTGTGAGTGTGGTGTGTGGGTGTGTGGTGTGTGGTGTGTGGGTGTGTGTGTGTGTGAGTGTGTGGGTGTGGGTGTGTGGAGTGTGTGTGTGAGTGTGTGGTGTGTGGGGTGTGTGTGAGTGTGTGGGTGTGTGGTGTGTGAGTGTGTGGTGTGTGGTGTGTGTGTGTGTGAGTGTGTGTGTGTGTGTGTGTGTGGTGTGGGGTGTGTGTGAGTGTGGGTGTGTGGTGTGGGTGTGTGGTGTGTGTGAGTGTGTGGGTGTGTGTGTGTGTGTGTGTGTGGTGTGTGGGTGGTGGGGTGTGTGTGAGGTGTGTGAGTGTGTGTGTGTGTGTGTGTGTGTGGTGTGTGGGTGTGTGTGTGGGTGTGTGGGGTGTGTGTGGTGTGTGTGGTGTGTGGTGTGTGAGTGTGTGAGTGTGTGAGTGTGTGGGTGTGTGTGTGGTGTGTGGTGTGTGGTGTGTGAGTGTGTGATGTGTGAGTGTGTGGTGTGTGTGTGTGTGAGTGTGTGTGAGTGTGTGGGTGTGTGGTGTGTGTGTGTGTGTGTGTGTGTGTGAGTGTGTGGGGTGTGTGGGGTGTGCAGGTGTGTGTGTGTGAGTGTGTGGTGTGTGTGGGTATGTGGTGTGTGTGTGTGTGGGTGTGGGTGTGTGAGTGTGTGGTGTGTGTGTGTGGGTGTGTGGTGTGTGTGGTGTGTGGTGTGTGGTGTGGTGTGTGGGTGTGGTGGTTTGTGTGTGTGTGTGGTGTGTGGGTGTGAGTGTGGTGTGTGGGTGTGTGTGTGTGTGTGGGGTGTTGGGTGTGTGGTGTGTGGGTGTGAGTATGTGTGTGTGTGTGTGTGTGGTGTGTGTGGTGTGTGTGTGGGTGTGTGTGTGTGCGTGTGGGGTGTGAGGTGTGTGGGGTGTGTGGTGTGTGTGTGGTGTGTGTGTGTGTGAGTGTGTGTGAGTGTGTGGTGTGTGGTGTGTGTGAGTGTGTGAGTGTGTGAGTGTGTTGTGTGTGTGTGAGTGTGTGAGTGTGTGAGTGTGTGGTGTGTGTGTGTGGTGTGTGGTGTGTGGTGTGGTGTGTGGGTGTGTGAGTGTGTGTGTGGTGTATTGTGTGGGTGTGTGAGTGTGGTGTGTGAGTGTGTAGGTGTTGTGTGTGGTGTGTGGGGTGTGTGGGGTGTGTGGTGTGTGGGTGTGTTGTGTGAGTGTGTGGGTGTGTGGGTGTGTGAGTGTGTGAGTGTGTGGTGTGTGATGTGTGGTGTGTGAGTGTGTGGGTGTGTGTGTGTGTGGTGTGAGCACGTGTGTGGTGTGTGGGTTTGAGCGTGTGAGCGTGAGTGTGTGTGTGTGTGTGAGTGTGTGTGTGAGTGTGTGGGTGTGTGGTGTGTGGTGTGTGGGTGTGTGGAGTGTGTGTGTAGTGTGTGTGAGGTGTGTAGTGTGAGTGTGTGAGTGTTGCGAGTGTGGTGTGTGTGTGTGTGTGTGAGTGTGTGTGTGCAGTGTGAGTGTGTGGGTGTGTGGTGTGTGAGTGTGTGGTGTGTGTGTGTGTGTGTGAGTGTGTGAGGTGTGTGGGTGTGTGGGTGTGTGTGTGTGAGTGTGTGGGTGTGTGTGTGTGTGTGTGTGTGGTGTGTGAGTGTGTGGGTGTGTGATGGGTGTGAGTGTGTGGGTGTGTGGGTGTGGGTGTGTGGTGTGTGGTGTGTGGTGTGTGAGTGTGTGGTGTGTGTGGTGTGTGAGTGTGTGAGTGTGTTGTGTGAGTGTGTGTGTTGTGTGTGTGTGTGTGAGTGTGTTGTGTGGTGTGGGTGTGGGTGTGTGGGTGTGTGGTGTGTTGTGTGAGTGTGTGAGTGTGTGGGTGTGTGGTGTGTGTGTGTGTGTGTGTGTGAGTGTGTGTGGTGTGTGGGTGTGTGTGGTGTGTGAGTGTGTGGTGTGTGGTGTGTGAGTGTGTGTGGTGTGTGAGTGTGTGGTGTGTGGTGTGTGGGGTGTGTGGGTGTGTGGTGTGTGGGTGTGTAGTGTGTGGGTGTGTGAGTGTGTGAGTGTGTGGTGTGAGTGTGTGTGTGATGTGTGTGTGAGTGTGTGAGTGTGTGTGTGTGTGTGTGTGTGTGTGGTGTGTGGGTGTGTGGTGTGAGTGTGTGTGTGGGGTGTGTGGGTGTGTGTGGTGTGTGGTGTGTGGGTGTGGCAGGTGTGGGTGTGAGGTGTTGTGTGTGTTGTGTGGTGTGTGTGTGTGTGTGTGTGGTGTGTGAGTGTGGTGTGTGGGTGTGTGAGTGTGTGGGTGTGTGGTGTGAGTGTGAGTGTGTGTGAGTGTGAGTGTGTGAGTGTGTGTGTGTGTGTGTGTGTGGTGATGAGTGTATGAGTGTGTGGGTGTGTGGTGTGTGTGTGTGTGTGTGGTGTGTGGTGTGTGGGTGTGTGGTGTGTGGTGTGTGGTGTGTGCGTGTGTGAGTGTGGTGTGTGGTGTGTGTGTGTGAGTGTGTGAGTGTGTGAGGTGTGGGTGTGTGATGTGTGGTGTGTTGTGTGGTGTGTGAGTGTGTGATGTGTGGGTGTGTGAGTGTGGGTGTGTGAGTGTGTTGTGTGAGTGTGTGATGTGTGTGGGTGTGTGTGTGGTGTGTGGGTGTGTGGTGTGTTGTGTGAGTGTGTGGGTGTGTTGTGTGGGTGTGTGGGTGTGTTGTGTTGTGTGAGTGTGTGGTGTGTGGTGTGAGTGTGAGTGTGATGTGTTGTGGTGTGTGGTGTGTGGTGTGTTGTGTGATGTGTGTGTGTGATGTGTGGTGTGTGTGTGTGTGTGTGGTGTGTGAGTGTGTGGTGTGAGTGTGTGAGTGTGATGTGTGAGTGTGTGTGTGTGTGTGGTGTGTGATGTGTGTGGGTGTGAGAGTGTGAGTGTGTTGTGTGAGTGTGTGATGTTTGATGTGTGAGTGTGTGAGTGTGTGTGTGTGAGTGTGTGAGTGTGAGTGTGTTGTGTGAGGTGTGTGGTGTGTTGTGTGGTGTGTGATGTGTGTGTGGTGTGTGAGTGTGGGGTGTGTGGTGTGTGATTGTGTTGTGTTGTGTGGGTGTGTGAGTGTGTGATGTGGGTGTGTGTGTGTGTATGTGTGTGTGTGTGTGTTATGTGTGAGTGTGACTCATTGAGTTATCCTACAAAGTGTTATTAAGATTATTTCTTTCGTTTGAGAACACCAGATGTTATGTCTGCAACCTTTTAACACCTTCATACGAAAATATGGAAAAACAATAATCTATATCAAAACGTTTTAAACTTCATGTTTGATTGAAGGTTGACATATGTTTTGAGGAACAAACAACTTCTACAAAATATGGATAATACAATTTAATCATGTTTAATCTTATTTAATTATTTTTAGGTTGTTTTTTTGTATTAAGAAACCTTATAAAGGGGACTTGTTGCAAAATAATTATATTTTACAAATCTGTTCACACATTTTCATAATGTTGATCGTTATTCAGATATTGAAGAAACAACAACAATTAAATTTTACTTCAGAGTTTTTCATTGTGCTATGCGTATCAAGAATCTGTGTAGACCATAATTAATCGATATGCTTTGTTCAAAAACAATAGATAATAACTCCTCTCCTGTTTTTAAATCAGAAACAAACAATACGACATTTGATAAGTGTTGTATAATAAATGAAACGTTTTCTAAGTGAAAGTTCATTACAAAAATAGGGCAAAACAATCTGTCAAACAGACATTTAAAACTTCAGAGGTTAATAGACATCTGGGTTAATAAATACCTAATTTTGTGTAACAGTTCTTTATTAATGATTTTGTGTATTATACAAATTCTGGTATTTTATCTAGCATACCATATATTGATATAAACGTTTTGAGGAAAATGGCAGTAAATCAAAATTTTGGAAATATTTATATTGATGTGGGGTGTGTGTGTGGTGTGGGTGTGTGAGTGTGTGGTGTGTGAGTGTGTGGGGTGTGTGAGTGTGGTGTGTGAGTGTGTGGTGTGTGTGTGTGTGTGGGTGTGTGTGAGTGTGTGGGTGTGTGAGTGTGTGGGTGTGTGGTGTGAGTGTGTGGGGTGTGTGTGTGGGGTGTGTGAGGTGTGTGAGTGTGTGGTGTGGTGTGGGGTGTGGGTGTGTGAGTGTGTGAGTGTGTGAGTGAGTGTGTGTGTGTGTGTGGTGTGTGGGTGTGGTGTGTGAGGCGTGTGAGTGTGTGTGTGTGAGTGTGTGGGGTGTGTGAGTGTGTGAGTGTGTGTGAGTGTGTGGGTGTGGGGTGTGTGGTGTGTGGTGTGTGGTGTGTGAGTGTGTGTGTGTGTGTGAGTGTGTGAGTGTGTGGTGTGTGGGTGTGAGAGTGTGTGAGTGTGAGGTGTGTGGGGTGTGTGGTGTGTGGAGTGTAGTGTGAGGTGTGAGCGTGTGGTATGTGTGACTGTGGAGTGTGTGGTGTGTGGTGTGTGTGAGTGTGTGAGTGTGTGAGTGTGTGGTGTGTGGTGTGTGGTGTGTGGTGTGAGTGTGTGAGGGTGTGTGTGAGTGTGTGTGTGAGTGTGAGTGTGGTGTGTGAGTGTGTGGGGTGTGTGAGTGTGGGTGTGTGGGTGTGGGGTGTGTGGTGTGTGAGTGTGTGTGTGTGGTGTGTGTGTGTGTGTGAGTGTGGGTGTGAGTGTGTGGTGTGAGTGTGTGAGTGTGTGGTGTGTGAGTGTGTGGGTGTGTGGTGTGTGGTGTGTGGGTGTGTAGTGTGTGGGGTGTGGGTGTGGTGTGTGTGAGTGTGTGAGTGTGTGGGGTGTGTGAGTGTGTGAGTGTGTGAGTGTGTGAGGTGTGTGTGTGTGGGGTGTGTGAGTGTGAGTGTGTGGGGTGTGTGGTGTGTGTGAGTGTGTGTGAGTGTGTGTGTGTGTGTGTGTGAGTGTGTGTGAGTGTGGTGTGAGTGTGTGAGTGTGTGAGTGTGTGAGTGTGTGGTGTGAGGTGTGAGTGTGTGAGTGTGTGTGTGTGTGTGTGGGGTGTGAGTGTGTGGGGGTGTGTGGGGTGTGTGAGTGTGTGGTGTGTGTGTGTGGGTGTGTGGGGTGTGTGTGTGAGTGTGTGTGTGAGGTGTGTGGGTGTGTGGTGTGTGAGTGTGTGGTGTGGTGTGTGTGGTGTGGGTGTGTGGGTGTGTGGAGTGTGGGTGTGTGAGTGTGTGGGGTGTGTGGTGTGTGAGTGTGGGTGTGGGGTGTGTGTGGTGTGTGGTGTGGGTGTGTGTGTGTGGGTGTGTGAGTGTGTGATGTGTGGGTGTGTGAGTGTGAGTGTGTGGGTGTGTGGTGTGGTGTGTGAGTGTGTGGGGTGTGTGGTGTGTGGGTGTGTGGTGTGTGGGTGTGTGTGTGAGTGTGTGAGTGTGAGTGTGTGGGTGTGTGGTGTGTGAGTGTGTGGTGTGGTGTGTGAGTGTGTGTGAGGTGTGAGGGTGTGTGAGTGTGTGAGTGTGTGAGTGTGTGGTGAGTGTGAGTGTGTGGGTGTGAGGTGTGAGCGTGAGTGTGTGTGTGTGTGTGTGTGTGTGTGTGTGTGGGTATGGGTGTGTGGGTGTGTGAGTGTGTGGTGTGTGTGGGTGTGGGTGTGTGTGGGGTGTGAGTGTGTGTGTGTGGTGTGTGTGGTGTGTGGGGTGTGTGGGTGTGTGTGAGTGTGTGGTGTGTGGGTGTGGGGGTGTGTGGTGTGGTGTGTGAGTGTGTGAGTGTGTGGGTGTGGTGTGTGGAGTGTGTGAGTGTGTGGGGTGTGTGGGTGTGTGAGGTGTGTGGGTGTGTGGGTGTGTGTGTGAGGTGTGTGAGTGTGTGGTGTGTGAGTGTGGTGTGTGTGTGTGTGAGTGTGTGTGGGTGTGTGGGTGTGTGAGTGTGTGGGGTGTGGGTGTGAGTGTGTGAGTGTGTGGGTGTGTGGGGTGTGTGGGTGTGTGTGTGTGGTGTGTGTGTGTGTGTGTGTGTGGGGTGTGTGGGGTGTGTGGTGTGTGTGGGTGTGTGGGTGTGTGGTGTGTGGTGTGTGGTGTGTGGTGTGTGGTGTGTGGGGTGTGTGGTGTGTGGGTGTGTGAGTGTGTGGTGTGTGGGTGTGAGGTGTGTGTGTGAGTGTGGGTGTGTGGGTGTGTGGGTGTGTGGGGTGTGGGTGTGTGTGTGTGGTGTGTGGGTGTGGTGTGAGTGTGTGTGTGGTGTGTGAGTGTGGGTGTGTGTGGTGTGTGGGGTGTGTGGTGTGGTGTGCGGAGTGTGTGGTGTGTGTGGGGTGTGGGTGTGTGTGTGTGTGGTGTGTGAGGTGTGTGGGGTGTGTGTGTGGTGTGTGTGGGGTGTGTAGTGTGTGAGTGTGTGAGTGTGTGAGTGTGGTGTGTGGGGTGTGTGTGTGTGTGTGGGTGAGTGTGTGTGGTGTGTGAGTGTGTGGTGTGTGTGTGTGTGTGGGTGTGTGGTGTGTGTGTGTGTGTGCGTGTGTGTGGTGAGGTGTGGAGGTGTGTGAGGTGTGTGTGGGTGTGTGGTGTGTGGTGTGTGAGTGTGTGAGTGTGAGTGTGTGAGTGTGTGGTGTGTGGTGTGAGTGTGTGAGTGGTGTGTGAGTGTGTGAGGTGTGTGGGGTGTGTGTGTGTGTGAGTGTGTGGTGTGTGGGGTGTGTGGTGTGGGTGTGTGGTGTGTGTGGTGTGTGGTGTGTGGGTGTGTGTGGGTGTGTGAGTGTGTGGTGTGTGGGTGTGTGGGGTGTGTGGAGTGTGTGAGTGTGTGGGGTGTGTGAGTGTGTGTGGTGTGTGGTGTGTGAGGGTGTGTGGGGTGTGTGGTGTGTGGGTGTGTGGGTGTGTGAGTGTGTGTGAGTGTGTGAGTGTGTGTGAGTGTGTGAGTGTGTGGTGTGTGTGTGAGTGTGTGAGTGTGTGGTGTGTGTGTGTGGTGGTGAGTGTGTGTGTGTGGGTGTGTGAGTGTGTGGTGTGTGTGGTGTGTGTGTGGTGTGTGGGTGTGTGGTGTGTGTGTGTGTGTGGGTGTGTGGTGTGGTGTGTGAGTGTGTGGGTGTGTGGTGTGAGTGTGTGGGTGTGTGAGTGTGTGAGTGTGAGTGTGAGTGTGGTGTGTGTGTGGTGTGTGTGGGTGTGGGGTGTGGGTGTGTGGGTGTGGGTGTGTGGTGTGTGTGTGTGGGTGTGTGGGGTGTGTGAGTGTGTGGGGTGTGTGGGGTGTGTGTGTGGTGTGTGAGTGTGTGAGTGTGTGGGGTGTGTGTGGTGTGGTGTGTGGGGTGTGTGGTGTGTGAGTGTGTGTGTGTGTGTGTGGGTGTGTGGGTGTGTGGTGTGTGAGGGGTGTGTGGGGTGTGTGGTGTGTGGGTGTGTGGGTGTGTGAGGTGTGTGGGGTGTGTGGTGTGGTGTGTGGGTGTGTGAGTGTGTGAGTGTGGTGTGTGGTGTGTGAGTGTGTGGTGTGTGGGTGTGTGAGTGTGTGGTGTGTGTGTGTGGGTGTGTGGTGTGAGTGTGTGTGGTGTGTGTGTGAGGTGTGTGTGTGTGTGTGTGGGGTGTGTGAGTGTGTGGTGTGTGAGTGTGTGTGTGTGGTGTGAGTGTGTGGTGTGAGTGTGAGTGTGAGTGTGTGTGTGGTGTGAGGGTGTGTGAGTGTGTGTGTGTGGGGTGTGTGAGTGTGTGTGTGTGGTGTGTGTGGGTGTGTGAGTGTGAATGTGTGGGTGTGTGTGTGTGGGTGTGTGAGTGTGTGGTGTGAGTGTGGGTGTGTGTGGTGTGTGTGTGTGTGTGGGGTGTGGGTGTGGTGGGTGTGGGGTGTGTGGTGTGTGAGTGTGTGTGTGTGAGTGTGAGGTGTGTGGAGTGTGTGTGTGGGGTGTGTGGTGTGTGGTGTGTGTGTGGTGTGTGGTGTGTGGTGTGTGAGTGTGTGAGTGTGAGTGTGTGTGAGTGTGTGTGAGTGTGGTGTGTGAGGTGTGTGAGGTGTGTGAGGTGTGTGAGGTGTGTGGTGTGTGGTGTGTGGTGTGTGTGAGTGTGTGGGTGTGTGGGT